>JAYMGJ010000148.1:0-52432 GCA_037178675.1 Scleroderma bovista | reverse complement strand
ATCCGAGAGAAGTGTCGAGTACGGGCCTCAAAGCACTCATAGATGTGCTTGTTGAACCGCTGTATACAGCTCCGGAGCATGTGACATGCAATCGATCTCCTAGTTCATTTCATTCCAGTACGTCGGCCAGTGTGATCTGTGCCATGGAAACCGGGAAGGTTGTAGTCTCTCCCCTAGTCGAGAAGGACTACCTTCTGGGGTCTAGGAGACTAAGTCAGACCTGGAAAATAGCTTCAAACTCCATAGGTACATTCATTCCAACAGGACTGTCACTGCAAGTCAACTTCCTAGTAGCCAGTGGGCGGTAAAGAAGCGAGGAGGTATAAAGTGCCTGACCATATTACAGTGCACAGGAGAACGACATGAGCCAGACAGAGCACCCTCCACGCCACTTTAGCATTAAATACAGAAGCTCTTAAAGTGGAGAAAGCCCTGACCTTTATGTTTGGCGAGAATGGTTCATTATATTCGCTGATACACTGATATCTTTATGCAGGGATGTGGGGGACATTGGTGCATCGAAGTCCTGAACAAACATCTGTAGTGGAATGACAGGAGTCCATTGTTCTCGACCATGGCCCGTGTGGCACCGCTGACATAAGATACACACGAATTTTCAGCTGCAGTGCCAGCCCAAGTTTTGACGCTTGCTCAAGGCTGCTGGTCTGCACGCATGTCTGGTTCTCCTTCCCTATAACCACCACTTGTTCTTCTCGTTCGTAACTCCCATCTAGGTAGTCATTCCTAGCCGATATTCAAGATGGCTTCTGGATATGCTTCCCCTCCCGCTCAAGAGAGTGGAGTCCACCAGCCTCATCCTTACCTTCACGAACCCTTGCTCTACATTTCAAATCTACCTCCTTATGTGACAGACGAAAACCTAGCAGGAACCTTCCAGTCTTGTGCCCCATTCCGACCAAATATCGCGCGTGACGATGGTAATCGTCCACTTAATGGCACGATCGAATTCAAGTTTCTTGAGAAGGGTGTGTCCATTATTTCATGCCAAGTCGAACATTTTATGGACAAAGTCAATCATGCAGCTGAAAAGGCTTTGGCTACCTTACAGTCGCGTCCCATCCAAGGACTTCAGCCTCCCGTGTACTTGGTCCTGTCTCCATACCCCCCTACCACTCCACCTACACCCCTTCCGCCGCCATCAGCCTTGCCACGTCTTGTGAAACACCTTCCAGTGGGCTACACGGACGGCCAACTATACGATCTCTTCCGACCATTTGGTGCCCTTGCATCTGTCCGAACTCAAACTGGTTTTGGTAGCGACAACGGTATTGTAGAATTTTGGCGCGAAGAAGATGCACGTATCGCAGAAGAAGCTATGCATTGTTTTGAAGTTGATGGCCAAAATATTGCTGTAACAATATTCCAAAACAGGAGAGCGAGCGGAGGTCCTACGGAATTTAGTGCTCACGCAGCTCCTTTCGTTCCATCTGGTTCTGTTTACCCATACCCAACACAGGTGAAGAGGCCCCTTGTATGGTTTTGTTCCCACTCACAATGAGCTGGCAGTATTCCCCTCCTCGTAGCTCTCCTTATGGAGCAAGAAACGCACTTTTCATTCATGGGCCAGGTCAACAAGTTCAATTGGCCCCCTTGAGTGGTCCTGGTTCCAACAGTCACAGTGGTTTAATCGACCCTTGTAACCTTTTCTGCAAGGTTGGTCTCACGCTTGCAATTTACGTTCCACCCACTCACTTTTTTGTTTAGAACCTTGATCCTGAGATCGATTCGAACCAACTGTTCACCCATTTCCGTCAGGTGAGTTGAATTCCTGAACCGCGGGCATTTCCTCTTATTTCCTCTTTGTAGTTTGGCCAGATTGTTAGGTAATATCACTTTACCGCCCTTCCATGACCCTGCTTGTTAAATCATCCGTCAGTGCTCGTGTGATGCGCAATGAAAGTGGTGAAAGCCGCGGGTTCGGCTTCGTTTCGTACCAAGCTCCAGAACAAGGTATGGACGATCGCTTGTATGTGGGTGGTGTGTTGAATTATCCAATAGCTTCGGCTGCTATGCATGCTATGAATGGCGCCGTTCTTGGTTCCAAGCAAATTGTTGTCAGACTCCATGAACCCAAGCAATTGCGACAAGAGAAGTTGGCACAACGTTTTGGCCACAATGGTCACCCTCGGAGTGCCAGTGGTGCAACAAGCCCAACTGCGAGCGAGGGCGGTGAAAGCTACGTTGGATTTTCTAGCCCGCGACACGTTCCCTCTGCACTTGGGTCCCCTGTCATTGGGCATGATCGGCAAGACAGGGGAAGAAGAGGATCCGGCAGCTATTACAACGTAGGCTTTTTCTTTTTCTTTTCGAATCAGTAGAGTTATTCTGATGGGCTCTTTCCAGGCTGCTCTTTCTGGCACACTGAACCTTCCGATGCGTTATGACGATCTTGCGGCTCTTTCACCCGTTGTAAGGAAAGAAGTACTCACAGGCGAACTCAGCAGACGCGTGAAAGCGAACGATTCGGTTCCGGCCCACGAGGTAGATGCTATCGTCGGATCGCTAGTTGGTCTGTCTCTTAGCGAGGTAGTTGCTGGTATACAAGATCCAGCCAGGTTCGGAGATCAGATTGCACATGCTCGCAATGCATTGAGGACTTCTAAATCGCCTTCACCCGCCAAGTCACCGTCCCCGGCAGCCTCTCAAGATTCCCGTGTGCTGGATGCTAATGCTCTCAATGCCACTGCATCGGCTCCTGAACACCCATCGACCCCAATATCGATTTCCGCGTCGATTTCCACACCACCACGGACATCTTCACCATCTGGTTCCGTTCCACCAATCTCAGAAAAAGACCGCATGGCCGTTGCGGTAGCCAAACTCGAATCATCGAGACAGACCGAGCTTACCGAGTTGCTCATGAGTTTGCCTAAGCGTGAACGCGCTATGTGTCTTTTCAATGTCGAGGTCCTTAGAGCCAAGATTGCAGATGCCAAATTGGTCCTCGAATGTTCAGAGGGTGAGGAAGAGCAACAGAAATCTGACACCGAAGCCCAGCAGCCCACCCCTATTGTTCCTGTTACACCTCAAGCAAAGAGGCTGGTTACTACGGTGGTTGAGGACTCTCCGCAGACCCCCGCCCTCTCCTCACGTGGACCCTCGGCAGCGTCTTCGCCGACGCCAGCCACGCCAGCCTCGGCTACGTATTCTATTACGTCCCTGGCCCGTCTTCCCGCTGCAGAAATTATCAAGTTGGCCAATTCGCCTTCGCCAACTGGGTTACCATTGCCGAAGCCAGATCCATTGGTGGCGAAAGCAACTGATGAATTCATTGATGGTCTGTTGGACAAACCTATACAATCGCAGAAACAACAACTTGGCGATAAATTGTTTGTTCTTTTATATGTAACTTTTGGCAGATTTACATATCAGCTGACTTGTCATCCTGTAGGTGGAGGGCGATTAAGTCATTTGGAATCAAAGGAGCCGTAAGTTCGCCAGCTTCATGGATCTTTCTTTGAAGGCTCAGTTCGCCTTTCTTAGCCCAAACTTACCATCGCTTTGTTGGATCAAGACGATCTGCGTGCCCTTGCACATCTGATGAACAGCTATCCTAATGTTCTCAAGGAAAAGGCTCTACTTCTCCAAGCCTCGCAAGCTGGCGGCAAATAACAGTGTTTTCTCCCGTCTAGGTCCTTGGCTATCTTGTCATATTTTGTGCAAGTTTTGGTTTCCCTGATTGTATACACGTCACAAAATCAATGGATTGCGGATCTCATCGTGAGGAAACGCCGTTTACAACCTTTTAATACTGTTTTTCCCACATACCTATTCCCTATGGAGACATCGATGAATATACATTCTCCCTTGTCTTCCCGTCTCCACACTACTACACCACCTTCTTTGTCTCTTGACCTTTACTTTCACTATTTTTTTCTCCATACCTTGACGACTTTTACGATCTACTTGATGTTATCACCTGTCGTGACTAAAATGTGATGAATGCTGTTGTTACGATGAACAGGCCGCTCCCAATTCGTTGGTCAGGAAAGGATGAGCCAATGTGTGACCAACTATGGCGCAACCTTGGACATACGTCGGCCGTGTATCTCGAATTCGGGGAGTGGGCATCAGAACGGCTAGAGCTCGCTGCTATACGTTATGGGGATCAGTATTGTACACGCTTGCAGCACCACGTAGATGGGCCGAATTACATTGTCTGGATATAATTAAGTAACTTCTTCACCGTAAGTGCTCGTTATTAGATAGCAGTTTATGGTATATATCTGAACGAAGGAGCCTGGTAATGAGGCCGGTCAACGCTGGTCAAGGTAGAGTTCAAGCGCACGCACCTTATCAGCGAACTCCGAAGTATCTACTGTTTCGTCCGGATCTGGTACTCCATATTGCTCGTCGCGCAACCTATTCTCCATTCGATATGAGAGCTAGAACAGTAGTTCGGTTACTATGCTCAATGACTTTGGGGCATGTCAAGCTCACACTCAGTATCAGTGCACAGACTGCACCCAAGATCAACAGAAAAGCCGATACTATCGGGGAATTAGTGAGGACTCCACACATGACAAGTGCTCAAGCGACGTACTTCCAAAACCACGCCTGTTCTCGATAGTTCAGTAATTAGTATGACCACATGGGGCGGAGATGAACGCACGTATACGCAGGTCCCTCGGTCAACGGGTATAAGTGGGAGCCTAAGATACTGCCACACTGACCAATGGCTCCAAAGAGGGGCATTCCCGTCGCCCTCTTTGTTTCCGAGCCAAGGTTGTGGGTGACTTCATGGCACATTTGGGTCAGCTTCGTTGCTAATTTTGCGTCATAGAAATTACCCTTACACCACGCTAGCACCAGGCCTATGCTGGTGTATGTTCCGATGGCAACGCAAAACGTGGCAAAATAGCGAATGTATTGGTTGTGTGTAGCGCCTAGCAGAATCCTTTATGGGGTTTAGATGATGGTGGGTTCGAGATAAGGTCATGACTGACAGATAGCCTAGACCTCCAAAGGCGCATGCTGCAACAATAAAGGGGCCTCTAATTCGTACTTTATCCGAGATATAAGATATGATTACAAGGAATATTCCAGCTGCAGCATACGGTGGGACAACCATAAGTTGGGCGAGCGCAATACCTGCAAGTGATCAAACGCGAGGTAACTTCTTTGAACAATCTACGAAATGGTGTGACTTACTGCCAAAGCCCATGGTTGATATGATCGTGGGTAAGAATGCCGACAAGGAACCCAGGGCGCAGTTGAGGCCAAAGTAGATAACACCAGCTCCATACACCTGGCATGGGGGGTCAGGCAGAGACAATGATGATGGCTATGTAAAACTTGCTCTCCAATCTACGAAGGCTGCCACGACATGTTCTGCACCAAGTTTAGTTAAACAAGGCGATGAAAGGACAATTCTTACTGTAGTTGACCACTGCACCGAAGTCACTACTTGTGCCCCTATTGATCCGAGCAACGGCCAATTTGCGTTCGGCCGGAGTAAGAAACTCTGTCGATTCTGGCCTGTCGGGAAGTAAAAAGATACATATTATTCCAAGTAGGATTGTAGGGAATCCCTGCAATGGCGTTAGTTTGAAGGTAAATGCGCCACATGGCTTGAACATACTTCTAGGATGAACAGAAGTCTCCAGTGAGCGATGAAGCCCTCGGTGTGGTGAATACCGTATGCAAGGAGTCCTCCGAATGCGCCTGCGACGGCAGCGAATCCAAACCAATATGCGACACGCGTACCGTATTCCTTCTTGGTATAATAGAATGCTTGCATACAATCAGCCCGACAGAGCGGGT
Organism: Scleroderma bovista; assembly: GCA_037178675.1. Taxonomy (NCBI): domain Eukaryota; kingdom Fungi; phylum Basidiomycota; class Agaricomycetes; order Boletales; family Sclerodermataceae; genus Scleroderma; species Scleroderma bovista. Next base: position 46,648 of record JAYMGJ010000148.1, on the reverse strand, counting down.
GATTGATAGAAAGTATACACACAAAAGTATAAAACAACGGAAGGTCCGAACGCAGCTTCGAAGATGCCGAGCATCAATCGGGCAACGATCAGTTCGGTAAAACTGTTTGCAGTCGACTGGATCACGTGAATAGGGGTAAGTAACAAGAATATATGCAACCGAACCATCAAGGTGGAACAGAGGCCCCATAGTATTGCAGAGTATCCGATCCACAATCGCGGGCTATAGTACTTTGAGAGCACAGTCCATGGCACTTGACATATGATCTAGTTGACTGTCAATGGCGCGTGCTCCCCATTTACCCCCCTTCTGACTTACATAGGTTATGTAGAAGGCAGAATTGACGTAGTCGAACATGACACCGGTAGGATCGCCGCCGAGAGTATCGTCGGGTAAGCCTTGTAAACGTGCGTTTCCCAAGTTAGATCTGTCGAGATCTGGGCGACTTGTGGGCTATGAGTGGAAGACAACCGCAGATCGACCCACAGGCAAATAAGTAGAGCAAGCATGTTAACGGTAAGATCCTCCTGTCGAGCTTGCGGAGGAGTCTTTTCTCCTTGTTGTCGGGATCGAGTAAAGGGCTGTCTTCTGTGAGTATTGTCATGGTCGGAGGGAACGAAGAGGGAACCGCGTTGGGCACACGACTAATAAAGGGCCCTCACCCAGGATCACCGATGGGGGTATCACTCTGAGGGGGATTTATATAGACAAGGACCGAAGGACCGTGTTTCATGCTCCGGGTTCGACACCCAGGACCGGACCTGTTCCCGGCCGAAAAGGGAGGTCAAAGCGATGCATATGTGGAGTAATTCACACAGTATACTTGCCACTGAAAGAATTGCTGCAACTGTTACTCAACTCGGCAAGGGCTGGCTGTTTCAGCGCTTGCGTGTTGCGGACAGTGGAATCAAGTGCGTAAGGGAGGATCAGGAGGGGTCAGGGTGTGGGGAAAAGGAACATCTTTGGTAAGTTTGTTATGTAAATGGTGTGTTGCTCAGAGGACCAACTACATAACTCGTCGCAAGGACGAGGGAGCGAACAAGAAGCAAATGAATTCTGATTGCATTGACAAACGCTGGAACGCCGTGGCGACCGGGTCGTTCGATGGATCGGTATTCAAACGGTTTGTAGTGTGAATGGTACCACCTTCCATTTTTGGATATGGGGGAAATGAGCTGATTTCGGCTATATTCAAGGGGACCGCTTGCAAACCTACAAAAACTCGCAGACCAACCCTCTCGCTCTCTTCAATTCCCTCCACACTTTCGTTACTCTCAACTCAATCCCCCTCCCATTTGACACGTCTCACACACAATAATGTCTTCTGTATATCCCGACGGTCGCCAGGAACAACGCGTGGAGGGTTACACCAAGTTCTGGCAAAAGAACCTCAGTCATGAGGGTGAAGTCGATCATAAGAACCGTATCGACAGCTACACCGACGTCGTGAACGGTCAGTTATTTTTTGATCTTTTCCCCCCCGTCTTTGCTCCCCTCTGATGCTGTCGCATAGGGTACTACGACGGTGCAACAGAGCTATACGAGTACGGCTGGGCAAAGTCATTCCACTTCTCGCGTTTTTATAAAGGCGAGAGCTTGGCAGCATCACTAGCTCGCCATGAACACTATCTCTCAGCAAAGATGGGCCTGCGTCCAGGCATGCGGGTGCTCGACGTCGGATGTGGTGTCGGTGGACCTGCACGCGAGATTGCGCGCTTCTCCGACGTCCACATCACAGGTCTCAACAACAACGAGTTCCAAGTCAACCGTGCGCGCAGATACACCGAAAAGGCTGGTCTTTCACATCAGGTCACCTTTGTAAAGGGTGACTTTATGAAGTTGTCAGAGCAATTCGGTGAAAATGCATTTGATGCGGGTATGTTTTTTTGTCGTTCTTAACCGATGCTCAAGCTAACAAGCACTCAGTCTACGCGATCGAAGCAACCTGTCACGCACCGACATGGGAGGGTGTTTATGGTGAAATCTTCAAGGTCTTGAAACCCGGAGGCGTCGTAAGTTACCGTATTCTCATTTTACATCCCTATTGACCCCTGGTGACAACACTTAGTTTGGTGTGTACGAATGGTGTATGACAGATGCTTGGGATCCATCCATTCCATCACATAAGGAACTTGCCCACCAGGTCGAGTTTGGCAACGGCATCCCTGAAATGCGGTCATTAAAGCGTGCTCGTCAGGCAATAGCGAACGTAGGTTTCCAGCTCGAGTATGACGAAGACCTTGCGGAACGACCCGACGACGTGCCGTGGTATTACCCCCTTGAGGGTGACATCTCCAAAGCACAAACTGCGTGGGATTACTTCACGGTCTGGCGAATGAGCTGGAGTGGCATGCTCGTTTCGCATACAACTATCAAGATTCTTGAGATGCTTGGTCTTCTACCCAAGGGTACATGGGAAGTCTCGGAGTCTCTCAAAACGGCAGCCACTTCCCTTGTCAAGGGAGGCCAAATGAAGGTTCGTTGTTTATCAACTATTAATGGGATCTGAATCATAATCATTCTGGGTTACAGCTCTTCACACCAATGTTCCTGGCAATCTGTCGCAAACCTGTACAAGAGCACTGAATAGCTAAATCGTACTATTTACTTATTGTCGCCTAATTGTTTTCCTTATTTTTTTTTGGGTAAGCCAATGGTGGGATTTTTGGCCTGACCTGAGGTTGTCAAATATTGAGACGCCGGAATCCAAAATGGATCCTGCGGGGAATGCCGGGAAGGCAACGTAGCCATGCGATCTGTGGCTGACGTCCAACGACGATGGAGAGCAACCTCAGGGTGAACAAACCCAGGTTGCCCAAAGTATACACCGACGAGCAACTTGTATTTCTGCGAAGCCACATCAGCGGGTTTGAATCGCGAACAAGAGGGCATGTCAGGGGCGATGCGAAGAGGTTTGCACTGGAGAGGGCAAACGACTTTCTAACGCGATTTGGGCTGCCAGAGGATCTTCAAGGGGTTGACGACGCTGAACCGCGGTTTCGTGAGGTAAGGAGACGACCCGAGCGCACCTGACTTCCTCTCTTAATGATCCATAGCAAATATACAATTGGTACAAGAACACCGTAGGGAGAGCTAGGCGAAAGCTCGAAGGGCGCACCCGCCCAAAAAAATCTCCGGGTAAGTGGCCCTTTCGAAGGTGGCTCGGCACTCAGCGATGTACTTTAGCCTCAGCCACTCCTTCCAGTGGCAATGAAAACAATATAACCTGGGGCCCTGCAGTCGCTACACCAACAGTACCATACGAGACATCCCAAAACGCTGGCTCCCCAGCCCAAATCCCCCCTGCTCAAACAGCTGGTCAGCTGCAGTTTAGTTTCCAGTCAAATGTTGCTGTCCCATCATCATCTTCCATGGCTCTCAATGTTACTCCCGCTGCGTTACGGGACGCTTTCCTAACTCATGCCATCGATGGAGCCACGTTGTCTTCATTGGTTCAGAGCTATGTCTTGTCACACTCTTCGCCTACACCTCTCAACACCGTCATCACTTCCCTGTTCGAAGCACTCACATCTCTAATATCCGCTCCATCGTCCTCAAGGACCGTGTCATACACCGACGTTATATCCAACCTCCTCCGGCGCTTCATCGACGCCTGCTCATATTTTCCCTCTACGCTTGTTCATGCCAACGTATCAGGCCCCCTTGCTGGTCCCCGCGCACTCCAAATGGCTATTCGCAAGGCATCCGTCTGGAGTCCGCTCGGCGGAACTTCCGGACATACGTCAATGGCGGACGAGATGGAGCGCATCTCCGCGGATAGACAGCGCCGCAAGGATCATATTCAATGGGCGCAAATCCATGCGACCGCGCTTGAGCTCGGAATGCTTAACGTTCGGCCAAACGCGCCCGAAATGGGGTATGTCGTCCCGAGCCAGACATTCTCCGAGATGATGGCACGAGATGCTGTGTGGGAGACGGATGAGGTGGAGTGGGTCGCTGGGATCATTGTGCTTAGGGCACTTATTCGGACGGGGTCTGCGGATCGGAAACCTGAGTATGAACAATGGCTGGACATGTACGAGAGAAGATGGAAAGAGATCAAAGATGAAGCGCGGCAGGCGCTTGTAACGGTAGGATCTTGTTCATTGTCTTTTGTTCAGTGCTTGATCGCCGTTTACAGGAAGTTCTGGTGGGTGCACGAGATGATTTGACCCCCCTGGATGACGGCCATGTCCCTTGAGTCCATTCCATCTATTATTTGTCATTCTTCATGTATCATTACCCCTGATTGTATACTTTACCAAGAACTGTCTCTTGTAGTTGGATGCAGCACTGTACCCGCGATAATACCTTGTATGCATTCAAATATCAGTCCTGTGGTATTAATGTGTATTCTTGAAAGCATAATGCAATGTCTGGCTTAAAGTGTCTGTAGAGGACATAGGTTACATGGTCGATTTATGTCTTCCATTATCGTTTCATTCTCTTGAATTCTACGCTTGCGATAGGATCTGGGCTAACCAATGGTCGCCTCACGGCTGCTGCGTTTTGTTGTGGTTGTCGAGTATGGCCCGCCCCTTGCATAGACCGGAGTGACGATGACGATGAACCACTGAAATCGAGTAAGCAGCAAAGGACTTTTGTTACGGGAACGCTCACTGCATGGCATCTGCATTCCGTTTCACTCCAGTGGTCGAAGGTACAGCTTGATGGTTCGTCGGGCGCTGAGCCTGTGGTGGTAGCGAAGATTTCTGCAGTAGCGGTTGCATTGGTGACCTCTGTGACAATTCAGACATGGATGGCATTCCTGTGACAAAACGCTGACATTTCCTGACGTAGTGTGGGTAGCCCTCAAGGCTCCCGGGTGCCTTCCCGGTAGTCCCGATGTCGCTGAAACCGCAGAGGCAGCACCAACTATCACATCACTTGCCACGGAACTTGAGCTTGAGCCGCCCGAATCCACGCGTCCTGTGGTGCTCCTGTTCGGCAAAGTCACTGCACGGCGAATTTGAGCACTCGACTCTGAGCTTCTCTTTGCGCTATCGACATTATGCTGAATCACAGGCGACTTTGCTGCAGCAGATCGAGTAGATTGTTCCTGGTCAGGGGAGGAGTCATCCACCACACTTACACCACCTATCCCTTCTTCGAAATCAATAGGCCGCCCTAGATCGCCATCACCGAGGTCAACTGCAGCCAAGAACGCATCGTCCTCAGAGTTGAGCCCATAGTTTTCTTCACCGCCTAGGCTTGGAAGGTCCACGGGCGAATCATCCTCACCTTCAGTGGCCTCAGCCAAGGTTTCCCTGCGTTTTTGCGGCTGGTATCGTGCCAGAGGTGACCGCTCATCATGACGCCGAGTCTGCGGTGCGATTCTCTGTGCTGGGGTCTGGATCGGAGTATGAAGACCTGTGGGTTGTTGGGGGGCTAGCCTATTGGCGGCCAGTGGTGGTTCCTTAGTGCGTTGAGCAGACGAGCCTTGCGCTGCTTCCTTTGGGGCTGTGGTTTGCTGGATGGTGGATGATGCCACTTCTGGTCTCAGATGCCGAGGGATATATGCCATCGGTTTCTCTGCTTGCTCTGAAGCGGATTCCGGTTTAGCCGGAGGCTTTTCTTCGCGCGTAGGTCCAGGGTTAGAAGGGCCTGCTTGTGGGCGTTGAGCAAGGGCAGATGGAGGTTCTGATGGCAAAGATGGCTTTGGATCCGCGAACTCTGGTCTGCGGTACAATTCGCTCGTGTTGAACTTGACCTGTCCATGTTCAGAAATTTGAGAATGAGCGTATGGTCCATACGCACAGGTGGAACTTTGATCTTGACAATTTCCTGAGCATATGCCTTGTCGTACAAACAATTTCCAAGCAAGTTTCCGAAATTCCGCAGTGTGCGCTTGAGAGCATCCGTAATGGCCTCCTTCTTGCACTGACCACATGATAGTCAACCGTCATACCAGCCAGAGCAGGGCCAAAATCACCTTATCCAAAGCAGCCCCCTTACTTCTTGAGTTTTCTAGCAGCCCATACCCCACGTCTTCATGGTACACCCCATCTCTGAGCGTCACGCGCACAATAGCAGTGACGCCGACATTGTATCGACGGGACTCCTCGCTGTAATCCATGAAATCGGTGGTGATGTTTACGACACTTGAGCTCCATCCGTTGAATCCGAACACCTCATTTGCGAGATTGATGATCTTCCACCCTTCGGCATAAGTGAGCTTTGGACCGCCCCCCGGTCCAGGACGCTGTGATATGAACTCTGGACCTAGTTTCTGGTTTAGCTTGGCTTGGATAGTGGCAATTCTGACCGCAGTCTCCTCTGATGGACCTGGGACCGAGGTGTTTCCAAAGGCTGTTGCGGGGAAACCATGTGCCTGTGGAGTGAAGGACATTGCACCGCTTGTTACAACAATGGGTGTACTAGACTGCTTGAACGAGTCCAAGAGATGCCCACTGAACGCGCCAGCCATGGTTGTGAACCAAGAGGCGCGCCGTATACACGTGATATGCGTGGACCGTCACGTGATGATGTCACAGTGACTTGGCTCGGGTCCGCTGATTCAGAATCAGATATAGGCTGAATTGAAGATGAGACCTTCGATACACCACAGCAGCGACTCACTTGGATGGACGACAAACCACCGCAAGATTCCCCTTCATCGCGAGGCTCCAAGTCTGCAAGACGGAGACCACAGGAAAACAGTTCCAAGCCAGCGTTCCCGAGGAAACCTAAGCAGGAGCGCCACAAACATCCTGAAGGAGCTGCGCCAGAACGAATCCCTACTCCCGATTCCAGCACTCCTGTAGTAACTGCCGCAGAAGGGAGTGGTGGACCACCACAAGCGCAGCCTCCGTCACGTCGCAGCAGATTCAATGCCAGAATAACTCAGCCTACAGAAGAACAAGGTCCTTCCAGATCGTCACCAACCCCGAAACCCAAGCCCAAACATCCACGGGGACCGACAGGGGACGACCTTACATCGACCCTCACCCGTGCCCTACGCACAGCGCCATATCTAGATTGTCCCATTTGCTTCAATCCGGTAAGGCCCGAGCATCCCACATGGTCGTGTTCTCCCCCACAGGGTTCATTCTCGGAAGACGACAAAGAACGTTTGCAATGCTGCTGGACGACATTCCATCTGAAATGCATCCGATCATGGGCAGAAAAGAGCGTCAAGGACATTGTAGAAGCATGGCGCGCTCGTGGGGAGGTGCGCCCAGGAGAATGGAGGTGTCCTGGATGCCAAATGAAACGGGAACGAGTCCCAACGACCTACTGGTGAGTGGTATCAACTGCCGTCCCAGCCGCGGTATAACCGGGACATCCTCTTCTAGGTGCTTCTGTAATCGAACCTCCAATCCTTCGCCACCTCGCATGTCAACACCTCATTCTTGTGCTCTTCCGTGTTCTCGTCCACGCGTTTCTGGATGTGGGCACCCATGCCCACTACCGTGTCATCCGGGACCGTGTCCACCTTGTAAAATAACTGTTCGCAAATCTTGCTTTTGTGGGAAAGCGATGCGGAATACTGTCTGCAAAGATGTTGCAAATCCAAATCCCGAATCATCTGATGGATTGCAGCAAGGCTGTTTCTCGTGCACGGCTATTTGCGATTGGCAACTGTCCTGCAAGGACACTTCACACAAATGCAAGTTATCTTGTCATCTAGGCCCCTGTCCACCATGCGAAGTGACAGAGGAGGTCCGGTGTTGGTGTGGGGGACAAAAAAAAGTCATTGGATGCGGTGAAATGAAATCAGAGGAGGCCATACAGTGTGTTGTGTCAGACAGCACGCAACACAAAGAGGAGACTTGGATTGGGCGGTTTGGGTGTAGAAAGACGTGCATTCGGTAACTATTATCGTTATTGCCTTTTGTTCGTCCGTGACTCATTGCCACCCCCAGTGCCTTTGCCTGTGGGAAACACACTTGCTCAAAATTATGCCATCCGCCCTCTCGTCTACCACCACCCTGTCCATTTGACCCTACTTCCGTCACTAATTGTGCTTGTGGTCGGTATCAAGTGGGTCGTGCGCCAGACTCTCGTGGTGGATTACCCTTCCTTACACTTCCGGAACGTACCTCGTGTACTTCTCCGTTGCCCGTTTGCCCCTCTGTTTGTTCAAAAGGTCTACCCTGCGGACACACCTGTAAAAGTATTTGTCATTGGGGCGCATGCCCACCATGCACTAACCAAACTGAGCGGCCGTGCCGATGCGGTTCGACGAAACAGCTGGTACAATGCGGCATTACCACTCCCAGCGACGGTTCATTAGATTCTAACTCTGAGCCTAAACCCGGTGAAATCATCTGCAATCGTCCCTGTCGTGCCCTCCGTACATGTGGCCGACATCAGTGTGGTCGTCTCTGCTGTCCATTGGCCTCCATCACTCCTTTGAAGCGCAAGGGAAAGGCACGTGCGACAACTCTTGAAGACCTCCAGGCGGATGCGGGTGGGCTACATGAGTGCGATATTCCTTGTAGGCGCGTTCTGGGATGCGGGAACCATCGGTGCGAGAGAAAGGACCACCCAGGATCATGTGGGGTATGCTTGCAGGCTATCTTTGATGAGGTTTGATTTATCGTCATCTCCCATTGTTTATGGCTGACGCCGCGTCGATTTTTGCATTACAGCTCGCATGCCCATGTGGTCGCACAGTTTTAGAACCACCCATCGCCTGCGGCACCCGTCTGGCTTGCGCATATCCTTGTGCTCGACCTCCGCCACCTTGTGGGCACCCACATGTTCCCCATGCATGCCATGAAGCTGTGATCGTCGCAGGCGCTGATACTGCCGAGGAGGGGCTGGGCCCCAGTGAGAGCCATTCTATCACATCAGTAAATGAGGGACGGGGAACCCCGTTGGGAGATGATGCTACTACCTCAAACCCGTGTCCTCCGTGTCCATGGTTAACAAGCAAGCGTTGTATCTGCGGAAAGAAGGTGATAGATAATGTACTATGTTCGCAGGTTCGTGTGCAATGTGGAATCATTTGCGGAAGGTTCGTATTCCCTCGTACTTCTCAGATTGATTCCCAGCGAATATTTCCCCCTCAAACAGACTCCTGTCTTGCGGATTTCATCATTGTCAGCGCACCTGCCACGAGGATGAGTGTGGTGCTTGTACGTCTGTTTGTGGAAAGTCACGCAAATCTTGGTGAGTTCGCCAACCTCATTTAATTCTTAATATTCACCTATCCTTGTAGTTTACCGGAGCATCACCCCTGCACACAAATATGTCATGCTCCAGCTACCTGCCCAGAGACTGAACCCTGTCTCACGACTGTTACACTTACCTGCCCCTGCGGGAACTTGCGATCCATGGTTCCCTGCTCGGCTAATAGGCAAAACCCCACGTGTAATAATGATTGCGAGGTCAAGAAGCGCAATGCACGACTGGCTGAAGCATTTGGAATATCGGACCAAAAGAATGACACGGCTGCATCGAAGGTCGTGTGGAGTGATACGTTGACTGCATTTGCAAGAGTCCCTGGAAACACCAAGTTCGTACGATCCATGGAAGTGACTTTTGCAGAGTATGTTTTTTTCGTATGCTTGAATTTGAGGTTTGACTTACGATATATATCATGTAGTTTTATCAAGTCAGACAAACGGGCACAAATCCTACCCCACATGCCCTTGGAGCAGCGCCAATTTGTACAAAGCGTGCGTTATTAACTATTATTTTTCTCTCACTGATGTCATACGCGGTTCACAGCTCGCATCTGCCTACCGCATGGACACTTGCATGGTTGATCAGGAGCCACACCGCAGCGTACAACTCATCCGACGCATTGACACGCGTATTCCTACCCCACTTCTCGGACAAGCAATCCCTTCCACGCCTTCACTAGGCAAACTCGTGGATTTGCGATCGCCCGTGGCCCAAAAAGGTGTCGTAGGGAACTTGGGAGCACCCAAGGCTGCTACTGCGACGACTTCCTCTGCCACAGCATCATCTGCATGGGGGGGTTCATCACGCGTACCGTCCCCACTTCGGGGAGCCGACACAAAGCCATCTACTGCTAGGGCGTGTTCTGCGCCTGGGTCGGAAGTGCCTTCGTCAGGAAGGGCGTGGGCACCCCCCTCTCCTTCTGTACAGGCGCAACGGGCTCAGGCAACTGCACCGGAGACAGCAGTTGTTCCAGATAATTGGGAGGATGACACCTAGGTTGTTGGACGTGACGACGATGAGAGGGAAGGTACGGCATCACAATTCGATGTGGAGGGGGTTAGATTTCCATCAGAAATGCATACCGAGCTCCTTCCGATTTCCGAGGAAGTAGTATAGAATCCAATCAGCATTCTCCTGCTATAATTCACGACGGAGAAATACCAAAAGGGTGCCAATACATGCAACATTTTCTCTGGTAGATGCGTTCATCCTCCGCAGCTTTGCCGTTTGCGGCAGACTACTAACTTCTCAATATTTGCTTCAAATCGTCGGTCACGCGCTCGAAGAAATTGCTGTACTACATTTACCATTCCTGCGACATGAGTGCCGCGGTGAGTAATCTAACAGGTGTTCTACTCGATCGAGTCGTTCGGGGTTGTCCTCGAAGTTACTTGTGTCGCCACGGTATGTCTAGTGTGTGGGCACCAGTACTAACAGCGTGGGATGATGTACACATCATATTCTCGAAGGAACTGCCAGTCCCCGACTCGCGACGATGGCACCTTGGCAACACGTCATTGGCCTGAGAGCCTAGCCGCATCCAGCGGTCAAATTTCGGTTGCCGCTGCGGGACGCGTCGAACCCGTCGCTGAACGAGACGAGATCCGAATTTATATCTGCCACAAGGTTAATTGATTCTTAAAGGCGTGCACTGTGCAAAGAGTCCTTATGATGGTCCCCGCCAGGCTTTCACCCTCCAAGCGTTCTCCCCTCCAGAGGGCCGACAGTCCACGACCGTGCACTGGTGGTTCCCTCATACACGACGTCTTCAAGCCAAAGCTGCCTCTGGACCCCTTCGTAAAGCTCCACACAATCCGCGAGCCATGGGTACTCCATCTCGACGCTGTCGCAGTAGCCACTGGCGAACGTCGACGCGATGTCTTGTTGATTCTAGGAGGTGCGCACAACGCTACTTTCGCGACTGTCTTGTCCTCATACTGTCGCTGACACGCTAGCACCAACCCTCGAGGACATCACGCCAGTCCTGCACTCTTCTCAGTTCAGTGGCGCCTTGATCATCCTTGCCAGTCATCGACCGCTTCCTATCCCATCCAGCGTCTGCGCCGCCATATGCTTGATTCGCTTGAACACCCCTGTTACGAACGAGAGGAACGATTCTCTCCGTCTTGCTGCCATCCTGCAGTGTGCCGAGCAAATCTCCCGCATATGGCGAAAGAACGGGGGATCAGGCGTCCGTGAAATCAGAGAACCAGAGACTGGTCTCAGTCCGTCCAGTGTCCCTGCCAACTTGTTTCTTGTACCTGGTCCAGATAGCACGTCGTCTTCTATGCGGTCATCCATCATTTCCTCTGTATCTTTCCTCGCCTCGTCGACCCCACTACCACCGCCAGATCCGTCGCAACGCCCGTTCGATGCCATTCTGAACTTTATTCCAGACGGAATGAATGATTTGGCTGTCATGAAGCAATCGATCCTGGTTACCTCCCTTAGTCGTCCTTACCTCACACCTGCGTATCTAACGTCCTCTCCCCCTCACAAATCCACCATAGCACCCAGCAGACGCAGTATCTTCCGCCGTAAATCGGCTCTCCCTCTTTCGACCATCTCACCGGCCGACAGTCGTGACTCCTTCCAGTCGACCCCAGCACCTCCTCCAAAGTCGCACCTCCTCCACATCCTCCCGGGGGCTGGGAATGTGTACCTCTCACAGGAAAAGCTTTTGCGCAACATGGAGTCCTTTCAGCTCTCATTCGCCTACCCTCCCTCGTTGAGCATGAAGCGTCCTGTTACCCTCGCCTGTGCAGTCGCGTTCATCGTTCCTGTCACAGCCCTCCGTGAAGTCGTACGATATACGCCTCCTGGCCAAATGGCTTCTCACACTTCTTCGCTTTATTCACACGACCCTTCCGCTTCCTCCGCTTCCTCCTCGTCATCCCGCGTTGCACGCCAGGCAATTGTCACAGAATGGACCGTCGTAGATATACTGCTAAGTGGTGCGCTCGATGTGCAGGCAAACCCAGGCAGTGTACCCCACGCAGGGCCACGTGCGTGGATCAGTGGCGCCGCCGATGTTTCATTCACACTCGACATCGAGAGCGAAAACGCGAGTCGGTCCGATTCGGTGTCATCATTATCGTACTCTAATGAGCCATTGACGCCAACCTCTCCTGGGCACGGTCTGGAACTGGGACAGGTCAGTGGAGACGAGCTGTACGACACAGCTCAGGTGTATTCGGGTGAGGGTAACATGGACAAGAACGCCATCGGAAAGAATGGTGTGGTGCTCCCCGAGACTGTCCTCAAGCACCCGCTGCTTGAGGCCCCCATTAAACTACCACTTGTTCTTGGGCCGGATTACCCCCTATCCCCGTCTTCATCCGATAATTCAGAACTGGGAGCAGTTCAGCTGACGGGACAGGAGATCGTGGAGGTTTTGAAAGGGCACTAACTAGAGGCTCTCGAGAACAGGATTGATGAAGCATCCCGATAGCAAGCATCCGCGACAAATCCAAGGTCCCCTACAAACAAGCGCTTTTCTTAAGCTGATTTCCCCATCTATCTATCTACTACTTTAGATCGGACACACATATTTCTGTCTCTTACCTTATTATCATTTTTAAACCAGGCATTCAAGCATACTTACATCTATCAAATCGCAATGTGTAACGCTAGTCAACCATCGTCCAGCACCGCTATAACGTCGGTAGTCCCATACAATAAATTTTACAGAGATCCCCAACCTAATGTCGTTGGTGGAACACCATTCCGTTTTCTTATCTTGCCGTCAGAGACCCTAGACTGGAGATGCTGAGTACGATGTGGGGAAATAGAGGGATATAAATAAAGATCTCCGCCCCCGCTAAGGCCCTATGATAAACGCAGCGTTGTCAGCAAGATCCCACCATGACCAATATCCCGGAACAAACAGTAGACCGTTAAGTTTGCTACAACCCGCATCCGTACTCGTCGTGGTACTACTGTACACCCGTGACCCGCGGCATGCTCTACCTTAAAATTTTCATTACCACTGTGCTCATGCTATGGAGCTTCCGAATCTTGGAGGATCCTGCCTCCCCTATTGATAGCTTTGGATTTCCAGACACCGTTAGTTGCTGCTCATTCAAAGCCATCTCAGCTTCTAGTACCAAGCGGACCTTTTACGAGCTATGGTTGTGATATTCTGCACCAAACCCCACGCACATCGGGGCCAGAAGTATAATGCTGCAGATACCTTCGTAATGGAATACCTTAAGTGTGACAAAACCTCCGACAAATTGCAGATGGAATAAACGAGATAGATCAAAAAATAGAATACAATGCTTCGTACAAACTCCATATCATACACCATAGACCTATACGATAGTCAGTGTACTAACTTCGCCTTCCAACACACCGGCCGAGTCCGTAGGACGAGCGATAATATGACAAAATGATGCAACCCTCCGATATTCGCTGTGAGGTAGTCCCATTAATAGAAGTGCGCTGAACGGCTGTTCCAGCCGTGTGAGCCATTGGTGAGCCCAGGCATCATCAGTGTCGACGACAGGATGAAGTAAGTTGGGGTGCCATGGGCGTATCAGGACATATGGGACTTTCGTCGCATTCTCGAGCCTCTCCGACAGTGCAATATCAATAGGAGCCAGGCCAGCCGCCTGAATTTGATGGACGTGAGTCGCAGTACTGGTATCTACTCGAGTCAGAGTCATAGCTTTGATGCGGTGGACGATGCATGGAAGAATGAGCCTGAAGTTAGCAAATTTGGCGAGTGGCAGGTTGGAGAGCGCCTGATGCATTTTGCGCGAAGATCTGAGAAAGAAAAGTCTGCGAATTCTATGTGTGGAAGGTAATGTTATGGGGTCTGTCAGAGACAGAGGAAGACTCTGGTATGGGGTGATGGTGGCAGGGAAGCAGCTGTGAAATGCCGATGACTGCCCAACCCAATCCAGGATTGATGTGTCGCCAGACTTTGAGATTACCTCTGCGAGCAAACGCCCGAGGGCATTCTCTGCAGATTCCCCATATAGGACGGGAATGTGGAGGTTGAAGACTCCCAGAAGCGAATACGCCATGTCTTCTGGCCGAGTGGTACGACGCATGGATGCCCACTGAAGCCGCGACCGTGTGTCATCCACGCCCGGATGGAAATCAGTGAGATGTCGTGAGGTAATGCCCGTCGCTTGTTCCAATTCACCAAGTATGGCGCTATCCTCCTTGTGATTCGAGGAACTGTCCCGGTAAAGTGACCAATCTCGAGTGAAGAACAAGATGGTATGGGGCGCCAACAGCTCTTGAAGGGTCCAACCACGCTTAAACCATACACTACTGGTCAGCCTGCCCGTATCTGAGACATCAGCAAGGTGGACCAGTGTGAGACCCGACAGCTGGTACCATGAAAACATAGAGTCTATCGCCTCCTGGAGTTCCGCGCTGCTTTCCTTGTCGATGCAGCAGGTATCACTCCAAGCCCACGGGTATCCATGTCGACAGCATGTAAGACAGAAGGACTGCAGTTTCGAGATACCATCGGTGGGATGTAAGTCATAAATGACTCGCCCATCAATGTCACGTAACAATGGTTCAAATTTTCCCCACCGATGAGACAGTGTGACATACCGGAAATAGGTAGACACTACTTCGCAGATATGAGTGACTTGGGCGGGGGCATCCATCACTGAGACCGATGACAGTAGCTGGTTGTATTCTCCACTCTTCTCAAACTGTGCGATCTGTGAGTCTCTGTCATACAGCGTTCCAGTACGGGTGTACAGTAAGCGAGGGGGAAGTCCCTTCAGGATGTCGAAAACAATGCCTCCAATCAAGTGTTTGAACTGTGAACCAGAAATTGTCCCAGTGGGACGTGCTGACTGAGTACTCGCACCTCGCCCTTTGGTTTTCAGCTGATGATAATTGAAGAGACTGTTGAGAGACTCTGCACGGTCAGGGTGACCTTGGGGACGCAGCGCCAATGCTGCCTGTTCGAACTTGATAGCATCATCCAGATCAGTCCACATGGCTAGCTTGGTGAACCTCTCTGATAGATATTGTGCAAGGCTGTGTAAATGTGGTGCACTGGCCACACTCCCTGATGGACAGACCTCTAATGCCTCCTGACACAGGATAATGGCTTCATCCAAATCAGCAACAACACCCTGCTGTTGGAACCTACGGCGAAGGAAAGCGGCGAGAGTGGTAAGAGACATTACATGATCAGGATGATCAATGGGGCAGAGCTTCAATGCAGCTCGTGCGATGGCCACAGTCCCATCCACAACTGGGGCAACATCTCCATCATCAACCAGGTCTTTAATATAAATCAGAAGTTTGTGGAGGGGTACAGCATGATGAGGGTGCGCCTCCTGAACGTCCGAAATGTTTCCAGGTTTGCGGAACCTACTGTGAAGGTCGGTAACAAGATCATGAAGGTATGTGGCACGGCCAGGATTCCCGGGTTCGCAGGATGCCAATGCAGATCGCCCAAGTGAGATACATTCATCCAAGTCAGCTGCCATGTCGTGTCTCTGAATTCGCTTTCGGACCAGAAGAAGTAATTTGTCAATAGACTTAGCGTGATCATGATGGTCCTGGGGATGGAGGACCAATATAGCTCGGTGGATGGAAATAAGCTCGTCCAAATCTGCTGCAGCCTCCAGCTTTTCAAATCGGGAGCTAAGACAGTTTGCCAACTGGTTGAGCGATCTTAGCCGATCATAATGACCCACTGGACGGAGGTCCAACGCAGATTGGTGTAGTGAAATTGCCTCATCAAGATCACAGTCCATATCCAGTTTCAGGAACCTATCGCTCAGATAAATTGCAAGGCTGTAGAGAGCCAAGGCACGACGAGAGTGGCCCGGGGAACGGAGCTCTAACGCAGCTCGACCAAGTGTGATGGCTTCCTGCAAGTCTGCTATGGTACCCTGCTTGTTGTACCGGTTGCTGAAGCAAAGTGCGAGACAATGGAGTGAGTCCGACCGATCAGAATGACCCGCCGGACGGAGGTCCAACGCTGATCGATGCAGCGAAATCGCCTCATCAAGATCACACTCCGTATCCAGTGCCAGGAACCTGTCGTTCAGGTAGGTTGCAAGGTTGTAGAGCGTCAAGGCACGGCGAGAGTGGCCGGGGGGACGGAGCTCTAATGCAGTTCGACCGAGTGTGATGGCCTCCTGCAAGTCCGCTATGGTACCATGTTTGTTGTACCGGTAGTTGAAGCAAAGTGCGAGACCATGGAGTGCGTTCGACCGATTGGAATGACCCGCCGGAAGGAGGTCCAATACTGATCGATGTAGTAAAATTGCCTCATCGAGATCACAGTCCGTATCCAGTTTCAGGTACCTGTTGCTCAGGTAAACTGCAAAATTGTTGAGTGTCCATGCACGACGAGAGTGGCCCGGGGAACAGGACTCTAACGCAGCTCGACCAAGTGTGATGGCCTCCTGCAAGTCTGCTATGGTACCCTGTTTGTTATACCGGTTGTTGAAGCAAAGTGCGAGACCATGAAGTGAATCCGACCGATCTGAATGACCCACTGGACGGAGGTCCAACGCTGATCGATGCAGCGAAATTGCCTCATCAAGATCACAGTCCACATCCAGTTTCAGAAACCTGTCCCTCAAGTAACTTGCAAGGCTGTAAAGCGTCAAGGCACGGCGAAAGTGGCCGGGGGAACGGAGCTCTAACGCAGCTCGACCAAGTGTGATGGCCTCCTGCAAGTCTGCTATGGTACGCTGTTTGTTGTACCGGTAGCTAAAGCAGAGTGCGAGACCATGAAGCGAGTCCGACCGATCTGAATGATCCGCCGGACGGAGGTCCAACGCTGATCGATGCAGCGAAATTGCCTCATCAAGATCACAGTCCATATCCAGTCCCAGGAACCTGTCTCTCAAGTAACTTGCAAGGTTGTAGAGCATCGAGGCGCGATCAGAGTAGCCTGGAGAACAGAGCTCTAACGCAGCTCGACCGAGTGTGATGGCCTGTTGCAAGTCTGGTATGGCACGCTGTTTGTTGTACCGGTAGCTGAAGCAAAGTGCGAGACCATGAAGTGAATCCGACCGATCTGAATGACCCGCCGGACGGAGGTCCAACGCTGATCGATGCAGCAAAATTGCCTCATCGAGATCACAGTCCGTATCTAGTTTCAAGAACCTGTCGCTCAGGTCACTGGCAAGGTCGTAGAGAGACGAGGCACGACAAGAGTGGCCCGGGGAACGGAGCTCTAACGCAGCTCGACCGAGTGTGATGGCCTCCTGCAAGTCTGCTATAGTACCCTGTTTGTTGTACCGGTAGCTGAAGCAAAGTGCGAGACCATGGAGTGAGTCCGACCGATCGGAATGACCCACCGGACGGAGGTTCAACACTGCTCGATGTAGCGAAATGGCCTCCTGTAGATCCACAATGTCATCTGTCTCCACGAACTTTCCAACCAGGGAGACCGCGAGACTGTAGAGAGCGACATCCCGACTGGTATCTCTTGGGGGATGGCGTTCCAATTCATTCCGATTCCGGGCGATCTGGCCGTCCAATTTCGTCATCTTTCGTTTGGCTATTGTACACGAGGTGAAAATCACGTCTGATCTTTTAGGACACTAAGGTGAGATATTTGAAAGATGAACCTAAGACGAACTCACCCGAGGTTACCTCTGCAGGACAGTAGGACAATGGTTGGTGGGATGACGAGGTTCAGGTCAGCTAGAACCTTAACTGAAGGAATGGGCCATACAGGTGGGCCGAGAGCCAAGACCTGAGATGCGAGAAATTCGTGATACGGAATTAGATGCAAATCTATAAGTACGGTGAGGGAAGAAAAGGATGAGACGGTCTTCGCACCTGTTGGACAAGCAATTCGAGGTGCTTCTATCAGCGTCTTGAGATTAGAGCAATGAGGACGATAGGGAAAGCGATCCGGGTGGTGGTGGTGGTGGTGGATATGAATGAAGTAGGACCATCACAAGTTGCTGTGCACTGGGCTATGTGACTGCTATGTGGAATCGTCAATGGATATCATCATGTGATCTATTCTCGTCTCCGAGAGCGTTTGCCCAGCGCAATACTACAGTTATAGATGAAGAAAATACGTCAGGTTGTAGAAAAATGAGTGAGGGATAATAAAATGTTGAGGTGATGCCGCCAGAGAGATGCCTTTGCAAAAAGAGAGTACCAAATTTTCTCACAGACGATGTTAGGGGTATTTCCTTTCTTAGAATGCTAGCCCTGGTTTGGTCAAAATTTCATCTGTCTTTCGTCGACGATGGCTGCACACGCTCTGAAGCGCTTCAGGATCAGAGAAGTCATCAGCGCAACAGCACCTCCTCCTCAAATCCAGTCTCCGTCGCAGGCGAAGCCAACGCTGTCATTGCAAACATCACAACACCCATTGCAGTTTCAACACCCATTCCAGTTCCAAGCACCTTTCACTGCCAGCGACAGCAGTGCCACGGAGCTACAAAGCCCGTCCCAACCCCAAGTCTCTACTGCGCCGCGTCATGTCCCTCGACGAAAGAACCCGTTTGTTCCACAGCTGAACGCAAATACAGGCAAATGGGCCCCTCCGAAGTACTCGCTACGCCAACAGGCAGACCTGATCAAGAAGGCGCGCAAGATGGGGCTGTTGGACTTGTTACCGCCGAGCACGAAGACGAATAAAGCACGCGAAAGCGTTGCTGTTGTGCAGGCTGCCCAACCGATCGTCAACCTTCAGTCGGAGCCTTCCGCAAAGAAACCTGCAGCCCAAAAGGATTTGTGGTGGCAGAAGCCTGTGGAGTGGGTTGGCAAGGTGAAGGAGCGCAAGGTTGCTGGTGCCGACATCGGGAACAGACTGTACGCAGGACGGAAGAGGATGTTCAAGGGACACAAATGGGAACGGATTGCGGAAAAGAGGGCAATTCGGACGAAAATGCTACTGCGGGATATGCCAAAACGTATCGCGCGGTTCAAACAGGTGGGCAGTCTGCTCGTGTCCTCGAAAAAAAAAAAGGTTTACTGATGCTGTTACAGTATTACCAGAGAAGACGTCCGCATCCTCTCAAGGCCGCTGGTGCATCCAAGAATACCAAGCTTCCGTTTTAGACACAATTGGGCGCGTATCAATAACATTCTGTCAGACCTGGGACTGCGTGCGGGCTTATCGAGGGTACAGCAATGGCGTTCGTGGGATTGACTTGTCTGACATATGGAGTGAGTCATGACGTCATGGCCACCGAGGTCAATGTCTTCGTTGGTGGCCTCGAGGAATGCAGTGGATTGTAGGCAGTGTCGATTCCTGTGGGATACGAAAGTTTGGAATGTATAATGAGTCGAAATGACACCGCATCGAGTACGGGGTCAGCTATTTACCAAACTGCTTCAATTCATTCTCCCTTCATCGTCTGCATCGACCATTGAAGGACAACCGGTCACCCATGCCTTCCCCGTGTTTCTAGTGCTCAGGTCTTTGCCGACATCGTGAGTACCTCGTTGTCAGCCCTTCCCCGCCTGGATCCAATCAGCTCCTCGCGCTACGGAATTTGACTAAACTCTACAGGGTCCACTAAAACGTGCTGCGCTGCTAGTACTTGTACTGGTAGCGCCAACGACCCTAGGTTTCGCTCTTTCCGCCGCTTCTTCCTGCACTTATCTCTGGTCTGTACCAGCTACCATGGATCGCCACCCGTCACCGCAATCTACCCGCTTCACACCCTTCCAGGTATGTCTGCTACTCTATAACCATACCTATTGCATTATCTTCCCCTCGATAGACCAAGCCTGCCCAGTTCCTCAGAAATATTGGTCTTCGCACCCGTGCACGAATAGCAAGGAAGAAGCCGGATCCGGTTCATACCACGAATCCCGTCGCGAACGCAGTCGATAACCGTCCACGAGCCCATTCCGCAGAAATATTTCGCAAACCAACTGTATCACCCACTATTCCCGGTTATCGGTTGGACGATACCTCCAATCCGACAGATACCGATGAGTCTTCGCAAGATGTCCCACCGTGCGACACCTCCCACCCGCGCCATTCCATGTCAGACCGTTTGGTCTGTTTTGTATCTGCGCACTCTGCTCCCTCTGCAAGTTGTTCCCACTCCCTCATGGGGGACCAAATCGTATCGGAGGCTGTTCGTAATACCGACGCGGCTTCGTCTTTCCTTCCAAATGCGTCCGCGGGCGCAATGACACGGAGCGCCAATGATTGTTCTCAGGTGGGTCCAGTCCCCTCGCAACATGTCCCTGGCCCAGGTCAGTCTACCGTCCCCGACCAAACCCCACCACCCCCTGAAACGACGCGTTCCAACGACATAATTGCTGCTGCTCTCGCAAGCTCAGTAATACCATCACCGCAGGGAATATCACCGAACACTGTGTCGTCACATCTAGAACTGACAGCTCAACGAAACGCGCCACCGGAGTTTGTACAAGGCCAGATCTATACGTCAGGCCTCCCAGCACCATTCCGGACAGCGACCCCATGTGGGGCTCAATTGTCTCCAGCCATTCTTCCGAGGCAGCCCTTCCCTGTCCTGGATCTCCCACCCTTCCTCCCATCGACGTCAGCGGTCTCGATACCTTCCAAACAAGCAGGTGTGAAGGGCGTGCCGTCTCTGTTCGTCCATGGCCGCAGCAATGCGGATCACCATGACACTGCGTATCTCAGTGGTTCAGAAGGAGACGAGTCCGATGAAGGCGATGAGTTGGAGATGGGCGGTGTACCAGATGCTCACCAGAGCGACGAGTCTGATGAAGAGGCACCGCGTGCCGGTCCATCAACTATTATTCATCGGTCGCCCGCGTTCGAAATGCATCTCAATGTAAATGGTACCTGGTCATCAGGGGCAGGTCCTTCGAATTCGCCGTCGGCAAGCCGCTGTGTTACCGTTGTCCCGACCAACTTGGACTCAAAGTCTTTCTCAAAGTCTGTGCAATTCGCATTGCCATCCCCTTCCACGTTGGCCCCCAAAGCGCCCCGAGTAGAGGCGAGTGGCATGTCCGATGTGCAGGACAATGCAGCAAAACGAGCAGCAGCAGCAGGCCCTTCGTGCAAAACAGACTCCTTATCAGAGCTACGACCGAGTCTCTACCGCATTGCCTCTCGGAGCATGATCGACTTCGGGACTAACAATTGGGGTGATCGTGATCGTGTCGGCGCATTGTTAGACACGCCATCCATCTCTTGTCAAACTGCGGAGACGACCGACAGCTATGACACAGACGTGATGACCAGGCGTTTTCGGCGAAGCTCGATACCTAATTATCATCACCCGACATCAGATCCGCCGCCATATCCTTCCTTCAATCCGCGCCCGAAGGCACCGCGGGAAGGCGTACCCGCATTGGTATCGCCGGTAGGAGATGAGACACGGGAGCGACTCCCTGCCTACAGCAATTCGCTGTATCTCATGGCAGTGATGCCACGCAAGATGGAGTTTATTGCCCCAGGTGTACAGGCCAAAGACAGGAAGTGGCGCCGCGTGTTGTGCGAATTAGAGGGGACTGTCTTTAGAGTGTACAGGTGTCCCCCTGGGACAAGTGGAGCCGGCATTCTTGGTGATTGGTGGGAGAGGCAGGTGGGAGTAGGAGATGTGGTGGGGATTGTAAGTAACAATGCTCGGTCTCAGGCTCCTGCAGAACGGAGTAGGGGTGAGCCACGAGAAGTGAAGGTGGGGTTGCAGCAGCAGCAAACTCCCCCTTCAACACCAGGAGGAGATTCGACGACAAGAGAAGGAAGTGGGTCACATGGATCGAGCACTGGCCCGTCCTCCAGGGCGACACGGCGGGCATCTGGTGCAAGCTTCTTGTCGTCATTCCGTCCTGCTGGCAACCCTACACGGAGTGGCCGTAGTGAGCAGAGCAATCCCAATCGTCCCGAGTCCCAAGTACCCACGATGGAGCTATTTTCTGTCGACCTGCATGATGGTCGCCCGGGGTCATCGTCTGAGTCAATCAACCACAATTCTGCAAGCCCACCTGCACAAACAGCAGTGGCCATGCCTCCACCACGTTCTGCATCGCGCTTGAGCTTTTTACCGTCCGGGAGGCTGCATCACCGCCAGCCAAACCCGTCCAAGTGTGACTTGATCCGTGCGTACACGCTTCAGAACGCAGAGAGTGGGCTGGGCAATGACTACATCAAGCGGAGGAATGTGATCCGGGTGAGGCTCGAGGGTGAGCAGTTTCTGCTGCAGGCTCCGGACGTGCCATCGGTGGTGGAATGGATTGAGGTGGGTGGACACGTCTGTTCGACGGAGATGACCTGACTGCGATTTGAAGGCGCTGCATGCTGGCACAAACATTGCGCTGGACCTTGACCAACGCACGATGCCGCGGGGTCCGATGTTCCCCAGGTATGTGGGACTTTCCTTGGATCACTCCGCCTGCATTGATCCCCGATGCAGGCGACGCAGACGACGGAACAGACGACCTGAGGAGACGAGTACAACAACTGCGCCTACTATGTTACCCCTGTAGCAGTAGAAATGTGTATTCCCACGATTTTCCGTAGTATGCCCGAGTTTGTTCGCATCGTTGCATCGACGCTGCTGTTATCTTCAAGTGTCCTCGTCTCATCGATTTTCTCCTCTTTTTTCTTCCTTTCGCTCTTTGTCACCCTCAACTTATCGTTTGGACTTTTGTCCTCGTCCCGCGCCTCCGCCACGCCCACAAAAGCTTTAAATCACCCGGTTTATTGCGTGTCCGCCCTTGTTTTTTCTCCGCTATCTACAGCCTTGTTTCTCCCTCAATAACAACCAAGACATCTCTCAAAACCTGACGCAATGGCAGATACTGCAACAGACATTGATTTGGACTCTGTAATCGACCGGCTGCTGGAAGGTGAGTGGCGTATGCATGACTCGCTCTCTGTCCGTCCGTGGAGTCTGGTGAAGATGGCACCCCAAGTTCCGCTCAGAGTCGGACGTTGGTTCTTGTGGAAGAGGTCCGACCTGGTCGTCGCTGGCCGTCGTGCAGTTGGCATGTGTTTCATCCCGCAGCACTACCTGTCCGGCGAGCTTTGTCCGCGGAAAATTTCACTCTTGGATGGGATCAATGCCCTACCCCCTTCCCCTTCATCCTCGTAGCAGGACCTTGGGTGCTTGTGTGTATGACATGACAACCGTTGCTAATCGACATTCCCCTCACAGTGCGCGGGAACCGACCTGGCAAACCTGTTCAATTACAAGAGTACGAGATCAAATATCTCTGCACGAAAGCACGCGAGATCTTCATAAACCAACCAATATTGCTGGAACTAGAGGCACCCATAAAGATTTGTGGTCCGTATTCTCTTGGTGTCACCCACCCCTCGTCGGCTTTCTTCGGCGCTTACTTGTTGGGAATACATTAACTCATCCGTGCTCTTCTTTTGAAAGGTGACATCCACGGTCAATACTATGACCTCCTCCGACTATTCGAATACGGGGGCTTCCCCCCAGAAGCCAACTATCTCTTTCTCGGCGACTATGTCGACCGTGGTAAACAATCCCTCGAAACCATCTGCCTTCTACTCGCGTACAAGATTAAGTACCCCGAAAACTTCTTTATCCTTCGGGGCAACCACGAGTGTGCAAGTATTAACCGTATCTACGGTTTCTACGACGAATGTACGTGCCTCTGGTTACAGTGGGATAGGCAGGTATTTTAATGCGACACTGCACACACTAGGTAAACGGCGGTACAACATCAAACTGTGGAAGACGTTCACAGATTGCTTCAACTGCCTACCCATCGCTGCCATCATCGACGAGAAAATCTTCACTATGCATGGTGGTCTGAGCCCCGACCTCCAATCTATGGAGCAAATACGGAGGGTCATGAGACCGACGGATGTCCCCGATACTGGTGTGTCTGCATGCCAAGCCTAAATTGTCCCTTGATGATGTGTCTCATTCACGCAGGGTTGCTGTGTGATCTGCTATGGTCAGACCCAGACAAGGATATCACTGGGTGGTCAGAGAATGATCGCGGTGTATCTTTCACTTTTGGACCAGATGTGGTCTCGAGATTTTTGCAGAAGCATGACATGGATCTTATTTGCAGAGCACATCAGGTACGGTTGTGTCCTCCTTTTTGAGGTACCAGCGTCTAGATATCGGTGGTTCCATCTAGGTCGTCGAAGACGGTTATGAATTCTTTGCGAAGCGGCATCTAGTGACGTTGTTTTCGGCGCCAAATTATTGTGGCGAGTTCGACAATGCTGGCGCAATGATGAGCGTCGATGAGACCCTGCTATGTTCCTTCCAAGTAAGATGTCACGTGGCGCTGCTGCCCATTATGTGTGAATCTGACTTTGCTCCTTAGATTCTGAAACCTGCGGAAAAGAAAGCGAAATATCCGTATGGTGGGATGAACATGGGGCGGCCGGTGACGCCACCTCGCAAACAGAAGAAGAAGGAAGGCAAGATGGGTTGAGACAGGTTGGAACTGGGGTTCGCTCACGTCTTCATCATCTGCTCACGTGTGTTTATAATACCTTCAACTGTTTTTCTATCTCTTCCACACACATTCTGCTGCTGGTTGTGCGCTGGCTAATTAATTGGCTTTTGAGGGCGGAAACAGTGATTCCAAGGTGAAACTTACATGAAATGACACCAGTATCCACAGGAATCAAATAGGTCACGAATCCTGTTTCATGGCAGTTGATCCTCAGCACGAAAACAGATGCTCGGTGCAATTCAAGGCTCTAAACTGATGCTACAGATTATTGTGCTAGTTGTCCTAAGGACATTGACAACGATTATGGGAGGCTCGTATGACAGCTGGTTACGGGTGGACAGTGTCGTCTATGATATGAGTCGTTTAACTTACTTGCACAGAGAAAGCAACTATTATACGGTACGGAAATGCGTAAGAGAGCTGCATGCGTCAATGGATCCAGAAAGAACGTGCGTATGAGAAGGATGTCAATATGAGATTTAATGTCCCCAAGTGGGTGGATGCAAGTGACAAGCTGTCTGTCTGCAATCGACCCTGAGTTGATAGATGCAGACGAGCGGGCCTACTCACAGTAAATAATCTCCGTACTGTCAACGGAGAAGAGGAACAGGAAGACCTGCCTGACCATTTTTCACCATTCATCCTTCATTGCCCCCTTGTCCCTCAGTCGCTGCTCGTACCTTCTAAGAAGTAGCCGGTCGACCCAACCATCCTGGGGAAACAGCCGATCCCACCGGTTATGCAGGTGTACTCCGAATATCCTCTTCAATGCCTGATCGAGACCCCCGTTTTCCTCAAGGCCTTGTCCATCTACCCATCTTCCATCTGGACGGTCAGGGGTGAATGGATCAGGCACGCTGTTGTCGAGCCTGCAGGCAAGGGGATCGCTGAAGCAGAACGGGATGATTTTAAATGGGGGGATGGACTCGGCCAGAAGACGGCGCCAGAGACGGAGGTATAGGATTGCGCCCCAGTCAGTGGACGGAGAGCGAGGTGGGGACGATATTGACATGAGGTGGAAGGCTTCGCAGAGGTAGGGAGAGTATTGCCGGAAGTGCATCAATGCGCCGTTGAATGACTGGTAGATCTTGCCTATACCAAGTCGGCTATATTAGTTACTGATGGATGGGGAATGCGTGTACCGACGTACCGTAGCAGTCCCATTGGGTTACAAACTCGTGCTCAAGGAGTGGTGCAAGATCGCGGGTGAGGAGGGTGTCCATGTCAACCCACATTCCTCCGTAGTTCCACAGGACAAGCAACCGGATGAGGTCACCGTCTACCCAGGCCAAATCGTCGTGCAGGTTTAGCAGTTCGCTGTGCTCCATTGCTGTGCCTCGTGCAAGCTCGGGGATATCGACGATGCGGAGGACGAATGAATCTGGAAAAAGGCGCGCGTACTTTCTGACGATGGTGTTTTGGGAGAGGTCGCCGTTCGACCATAGGACGAGTCGTGAGCGGTGAATGTCCTGGGTCGCGAAGAATGATTTAAACATGTACTCTTGGCGGTGACCGAGTGGAGCAAGATCTGTGCGCCAGTATGTGTGGAACTGGGCGCGTTCACTGGGGAGTATGTATGGTGGAGGGGAAGGGGGATTTCGTGTCTCAGGGAACCCGACGGTGCCGGCAAATGCATAGCAATCCATGCCCACGCGCATGGGTATTCCACCCTGGACCTCGAATTGTTTCTTTCCATAGAGTGCATCAGAGACGTTGTAGAGGGGGCTGACGCGGTCTGGGTTGAAGCAGCCCGAGAGTGGTGAGATGGAGTGAATTTCAGTTGCAACCCAGTGTCTATCGTAGAAGACGAGGTCAACGTGCAGATGCGTTTCGTAGAGATAGTAGACAACAAAACAGAGGGAAACTGCGGCAGCAAGGAGAACAAGGACCAGTAGGCGGGCCTGGCGGAAGGACATGGTTGAGGCAAGGAACAGTGGAACATATTTTTTGGTTTTATCTTGCATCAAATCCTCTACCGCACTTTCGAAACATACCTTGGCTTTTGTCGAGTTGATGTCCGTAGTTCACCTCATCGCACGAGCCATCTCCTTCACTGCCCATCGCAGGAAGGATCCATGGCCACTGCCACACAGTCCACAGCACTTGGCATCGACCACTACAGCATCTGACATCCCCCCGCCTGCGCCCATCGCACGGCCTCATGAAACCATACACACCATGCGCGCTCGTCTCACATACCAGTCTCGCAAGCGGGGCACACTCGAAAGCGACCTCCTCCTCAGCACATTCGCACGCGATCATCTCCATTCCATGTCCACCGAAGAGTTGAGAGAGTACGACAAGGTAGCACCCCTTTTACTACTTGGCGTTCCATGTGTCTCATGCGTTTCAGTTGCTGGATGAACCGGACTGGGATATCTACTACTGGGCAACTGGAAATCGCACTCCCCCACAGCGATGGGCCAGCTCGCATCTTTTGCAGAAACTCAGGGTGCACGCAAAGAATGAGGGGAAGGTCGTGCGGTCCATGCCACCGCTATCGTGATATATGGTATAGACATTACAACTTTGAGTATATCCAATGCGAATCGTGGTCATCCTATCAGCAGCGCGAGTTCTATTTGAGCTCGTTAGTACCATTCCCGAGGACCTGTTCATACTTGTTCAGCAGTAATCTCTCAACCCACCCTTCTTTAGGGAACTCCTTATCCCACTGATTATGCAAATGGATCGAAAATATCTTTTCCAAGACGCCTTCCAATCCACCCACCACGCTCACTCTAGTGTCGACATCCCACCACCCATTCACCGGCCTATCAGGCTCAAAAGGATCGGGTATCCTGTTATCTAGCCTGCACGCGCGCCCGTCGCTAAAGCAGAACGGTAAGATTTTAAACGGCGGTATCCCGCCAGCGATCAGACGTCGCCACAGTTTGAGATAAAGTAGGGCACCCCAGTCTGTCGAATCCTTTTGCGGAGGCGCAGATGTTGCCATGAGATGGAAGGCCTCACAGAGATATGGTGAACGCTTATGGAAATGCAAGAGTGCACCATTGAGAGCGAGGTATGGTTTATCTGTTGCACTTGAGGTACATCCGGGTTACTCCAGCGCAACAAAGCATGCTCACCATAGCAATCCCATTGCGTGACAAACTCGTGCTCCAGTAGAGGCTCCAGATTCCTTGTGAGCAGTGAGTCCATATCCACCCACACACCACCATGCCTCCACACCACCAGGAGCCTCACGAGATCCCCGTCAATCCATGCTCTTCTGTCGTTCACGTTAAGGAGCGCACTACCTTCGAGTGCCGTGCCGGTAGCAAGGTCTTTGATATTGGCCACACGCAGCTCAAAGGCATGCGGAAATCGACGCAAGTAGCGCTGCAGAATGGGGTTCGGGGAGAGGTCACCGTTAGACCAGAGGACGAGCAGCGAAGTATGAATGTTTTGCGTAGCAAAGAAGGATTTAAGCATATGCTCTTGTCTTTCTCCAAAGGGTGCGAGGTCGACGCGCCAATAAGAGTGGAAATGTATTCTCTCCTCCCTCGGTAGTGTGTCCCCGCCAGTAAGCTCCGGATCACCATCGCCATACCCTTCATAGGTGAGCGACACCGGGGAAGGAGGCACCGGAGACACGATCGTCCCCGCAAACTCATAGCAATCCATCCCGAAGCGCATCGGCAAGCCCGCATGCACCTCTGTCACCTTCGGTCCATATAGATGTCGTGTGAGGTTGTATTCTGGACTGACACGCTCGGGGTCGAAGCACCCTCCTAGAGAACCCACTGGGGTGATTTCGGTATTTACCCACTGTCGAGAGTAGAATGCGAGTTCGATGTGGGGCTCGAACAGCGCGAAACCAAGCAGGACGGACGAGGCGGTGAGGATCAGAAGGAGCCTGAGGGCGGTACGTGGACGGAGGAAGCAAGAAGAGCGTGGTCGTGACCTTGACGAGGAGCGGACACGGAACCAGGATGGACGGTTTCGGTGTCGTGAGGAGCGTGAAATGGAGTCATCGTCCTCGTCTACAGAGTGCATTGGAAGTCGTTCATACCTTGACCGTGACATCGTCGTCGTCGAGAACTGACCACGATGGCAGTTCAGGTACAAGCCCAAGTTCACTAGTACCACTCCTTCAAAGACTACTAGTTTCACGGTCACCACCCTTCTGCCCAGTAACACGATACATGAATAACTATGTTGTTCAGATATACAGCTAACGACACGGAACGTGCACTGTGCGCAGCCATTGAGTCACCGTTGCAGAACTTGGCCACATCTTTGAGGGGTTCGCCGCGCAGCATGCCCATCTACTACACCTGTGTGCGGTTCACCATGGATTGTTTCCCTTCTCTCTGGCACTACATGTTTATTGGCGGTGTGTATTGCCTTGTCATTGACTCTGAAACGTTCCCTGTTTACCCATCCCAAGCCAGCGCCAGGATCTCCTCCGTAACCAGCCCAGAGGAAGAAATTATCTTGCTGGAGAAAAGTGCTCCGTCATTGTAAGCAGGGACTCCCTCTGCTTTGAATCCAAAGACGTTGTGTGTTCTGCTCTGCTAGTGATGCAATCCATTGCGCAATTAATCTTCATCTTGGACCACTGGTCTCCGTCGATAAGTGCCCCGGTGTTGGCCTTGCGACTTGTGCTTTGATCACGGTGCTCCCCATTCGGCACGTTACACAACTTTCCCGCCGTGATACGATTTCACACCAAACCAACTTCTGCGAGAATGGCTCCTGGACGCTTGAACAAGTTTTTGTCGGCTCTGCCATCCAGGAACTCTGGGCAGCATGCTTCAGGTTCCAATGAAGCGAGTGGGTCTAGTCACCATGACTGTATGTAGGTTATTCAATGACATGGTGGTAGACGTTCTGGATGCTGTGAAAGTCAAAAAGCACTTCGATCGCATTGGTCACTTCAGAATCCTCGTCCTCAGGAGATAAAATGCAGGTAAAACGACCCTCTTGCAGCGTGTTTGCAACCCAACAGAGCTCCCGGAGATCTTCAATGCTAAAGGCGAAAAGGTCAAGTAACTCATCCCGCCGTATCATATGTTCCTTCAACTAATGCATAAGAGCTTGTTCGGTGACATGAACTAGTATTAACTCTATTGAGAGGGGGGATCATAACATCGAAGATGAATTGTTTTTTTTGGAGCAACCCAGGTTTTATATTCCATGACTCACGAGGATTCGAGATTGGCTCTGTGAAGCAGCTGGACTTGATGATTGACTTTGTCACTGATCGAGCAGGCACATTGAAGTTGGAAAATCGTATCCATGCCATCTGGTGAGATCACAACTATAGTTGAATGATATATCATATAAACTTGTGGTGACCAGGAATGACTGCCTGCAACCGTTGGCGGTCGAGTCCTGCATATGCAGTATGCCACCGTGAGACAAATCACCAAGTATGACGGAGATGAATGCGATGGCGTGCACGGAATCCACCGGGTGGAAGTGCGCCAGAAGGAGTCATACAGTAGTTACGGTGTATGGCACTGCAAACGGACATCGTATAGCTTGAAATACCTCTTACCCATCAAGTCGCTCACTAGCCAGTCTAGTGTGACCCACGTATACGACCCATATTCCGGCACCGAGGGTTACACCTGCAGTGCAGTCGACCATGGAGTGCATACCTGTATACAGCCTCCCGCAGACAATACTGACAACGTAGACGAGCAGAATGGCGCAGGACGTACCGTGGGTGACGTTGGCTGAGTGTTCTGAATATGCACAATGGATGTAGCCAAAAATGAAGAGTGTCATGGATACACTATTAGTTGAGTGAGCCGAGGGAAACCTGTACCCGAGATGGTGGATGCCAATAGCTATAGTGCGATGTCACGACAAGGTTGATACGAGTGGTAGGTCAAAACTCACTCAAGCGCCAGGCTACTGGCAGTAAGCTTTCACAGTGATATCTACGCCCTCAGAAGTTCCTCCAGTATGCTGAAGGAAGTCCATTCGGTCATCATGCATCATCCCCCAGTACCTCGGATATCATTCCTCACTCCAGTTGTGGCATTCAGTATAACTTGACTCTCTCGAGACCTTGCAATGTTGGAAACTCATCAAGTTGACAATTCAAACAGGAAATTCAGCCAGAATTTGGGGTATCTGAATCATAACCAGACGACCGACCAGCAGTGATATGAAACATACATGCTTAGCAATATGGGCAGAAAACGTATAAATGCTCACTAGGATCCGCCACAGATGGAGCGCAGATAGACATACACGATTACGCGAAACAAAACATACAACGAAATTGAGCAGGTGATGTGACGCTTGACTGGTGTGATAGATGCGGGGAAAATAAATAGTATTACCAAACTGGAAACATCAATTCAGTCAATGTCCCCATGCTTATTGAAGACACGCTCACAGTATCTGAATCAACGTCTCTCGCAGAGCTTATTGTCCACCCCAGACTCACCGCGTCATTATCGCAAGATCTGGTACCAGCGTCCCATACTCTGACACGTGCTTCACAACGCCCTTGTTCTGCCTGACAACGAGCGTCTTGAGTGCCCCTCCGGACCTCCTGACAAAGTTGGCAAACTGCTCGTGCGGCCACGGATCACGTTCGCGATAACAAAACGCGACGTCGAGTTCCTCGAGTGCAGGCATCGTGAGTGCATCCAGAAGAGCATCTAGCCCGTGGCGAATCACACGCAATTCGAGGCGTCGCAGAGTGTCCTGGTAGATTGCACCCCCGCCAAGTGTGCGCAAGGAAGCGAGTTGGTCAGGGTCTGCGCACAAGCAGGAAGCGGTAAGCACGCGGAGGGATGTACACAGGGAGATGGTCTGTAGAAGTGCTGTGCTGTCGAGGAGGGCAAAGTGGAGAGTAAGCTCAGTGAGTTGGGACCACGGGACAGATAGGTGATCGAGAGTGCGAAGATGGACGTTTGGGCATTGCAGGAAGGCCGTGCTGAGATGGGGAACAGTACTGGGGAGACGGACGGTACAGTGTGTTCCACGGTGGGACGTCACGCGGAGGCGAGTGAGAGGTATAACGGCATCCGATGAGAGGTGTGTTGTGACATTGTCGAGTACGTCTTCCATGGCGGGACCATGCCACCAAATATCTCGGCAGCGAGTCAGGAGGTGGCGAAGCCAGTAGACGAGGCCTGGGGTGGCGGCTAAATATGATCCATCAAGATCATTCAATACACGTATTGCGAGTGGTAAACCCTTTGCTCTTGCCAGCCATGCCTCACACATGAACATGTACTTCTTACTGATGGCTCCATCGAGATGAAGGGTGATTGACGACCACAACCTGGGAGTAGAACGGGCTACGGCACGCCAGTGTCGACAGACTTGAGTGAGAACCATAGGGCCCTCGACGTCGCGTGGAGTGACATAGGGAGCGGTTGGGAGACAGTGAAAGAAGATCTCGCCAAGGACCTCGGGCGGAACTCTGCGCACTGGGGAAGTGAGGGCCCTGTGAGAGAGAGCGGACTGTGTGACGTAGGATGCACTCTGTTCGAGGCGTGTCTTGAGAGTAGCTAGTTTCCAGACGGCAGACTGGATGAGCGAGAGCTGGAGATGACGCTGCTGGAGGACTGCGTCGATGGAGGCGATGTCGGGTGGAGCTGGGATGAAGTTGGCTGAGTGGAAATTAGAGTAGGGTGTTTCGAGATCGATAGGCTAGTAAAGTATTTAGTGAAGTGCAGGATCAAGAAAACGGCACTAACTAGGAGGAGAGAGTGGGACTGCCAGCGGATCGATGAGCAACGATTGCGCAATCGCTCGGATAAGGAACACTCACAAGACACTCGTCGAGTAATGAATCAAGGCTGGCAAGCCCACCCATCTTCTTGTTGCCGCTCTTCCTGTCGTCGTTGTCGTTGTCGTTGTGGGTGCGTCTTGTATTATAGCAACGCTCTCCGGCTGGATCTTGGACCGAGTCCTTCTGCTTGGTCATGGTCACGAGCAATTCGGCTCCCCTCACGGCGGTTCTTAACCTGCCCCCGTAGCCTTGTCGTAATGACATCCGCCATTTCGTGGGCAAGTTCAGTGGAAAAATCTACTCGGGGACGCGTCCACAAGTTGCTTTGTGCGCGATCCCAGCAACAATGCCGCCGATATGGGCTGCTCATCGTCACACCCAGCGTCCAAGCATGACATTCACTCGATCGTTTACATGGAGCTACGCACCTTTCCAAATTCAATGTATCTGGTACTGACAGCGAGTCTGCATACACTACTATAGTCTGATGACTTTCTTTCTGCAGGTAGGCTGGTGTCTATCGTTGACAGTCTGTTAGAGATCTAGAAGTTGGCCAACCACAGAAGCTGGCTGGGTTGATGTTGACTGACCTACCTGCCCATCGAATAGCGGGAAACCTGTAACAAATCTTGCTATGGCGGATCGTCGAAAATCCTTCCAGACAGAAATCCCAAGAGACAGACCTTGGTGATCTGGATTCCGGAGGGTTCTCCGGGGTGCAATTCAGATCCTATATTTTTTTATTGTTTTGGAGTCCTTTCACTCGGATGAGTGCACGAGAATCTCTTCGTTCAAAATATTGTTTTAACTGTCAACTTTAACTGTCAAACTAGCCTGAATTGGAGCTTTCTTCCACAACTTTTGAGGGTCGCCTCCATTCGTAGCTGCACGGACTTGGGAGTTCCAGTCGGTAAAGATGAACAACCCTATCCAGATAGCTGTGTCCTTAGTATCATTCGAATCAGAGACGTCAGTTCAGTGGCCAATTAATTGTCAGTGATAAATTGCTTATCGCCCACCATATGGTATCATATGACAATGTAGAGTGCCAATCTGGACAAGTTCTTGATGGAGATATCATGCCATGACTTGTTCTGGGACAGAGGATCCATTAAAAGGTGTGATGGAGCACCGAACGTCGGTTCAACAACTATATCTGGGACTCAAAACTGGTCAAGGTTAGGTTCATTGCTGTCTGCAAGCTGCGGAGCCGAAGCCATGTATACAAACCTGAGGGAAGGAATGCATGTCACATTTCCACCAACGGCGAACAGCATTTTCCAGTAAATGATAGACACGAACCCATACCCCAAAGTGAATTGGTAGCACCTTCTTGCAAGATGACGACACTCGTGGCCGTCGTTCAAGTCCCGCGAAACTCTGACATGCACGAGTTCCCCAGCGCGGACGCGTGAGTGAACTCAAGTCGAAACCTGGTGGAATGACGTAGTAGGGTGGCCAAAGGTCTGCCTTCCACTTGGACTCCAACGCCATCAGGATCGGGGGGGTGCTCCACCTTCGTGGGATGGGGTTTGCTACCCTTACCTGCGGATTTGACAGCAGTGTGATCAGCATCGTAATGCGGAGCTGAAGTAAGGCCTGGACTGCCAAGGTTTGTGGGGATCCGCACTCCACCCAATCCACGGGCCAACCATGAGCCAGGGAAAAGGTTCGTATGCACCGCCACGGGTAGCGTCTCGCTGTTTATCGTCCTGTCGGGGAGTGTTGAGTGGTCGCTCCGAATTTTCAATTCGTGCTGTCTGCGAGCCCCGCGATCACGTTGTGGACCAGCGGGATGCATTAAATGGCTCCGGATCTGTGCCAATGGACGGAAAGGGAGCACTACCATTTGATTGGAACTTACTCTTCGATCAGCTGCGACACACACAGCACTCGTGCCCAGATGAGTTATCTGAATGAGTATTGCCAGCTGATGGTCACGATGAGCCACCCCAGACCCTTGTGAACGAATCCACACCTATGTCATGCCACCGATTTGTGAAGCAAGACACTGTAGCCAATCCCATTGGTTGATAATCTAATCGCACATGGGATCGCTTCCGCATTCACATAGGCGTTTGTCGCTACTACTCGCGATGTCAGTCCAAATAGGCACACCAGGTCATGCTTACCATTCGTCTGACTCACCAGCGCGTTGTATACCCGTTCAGGCATCCATGTCCGTGCAACGCCCAAAATTTGGGGTGCATACTGGGATCGATAAACCTATAAATCTTATCTGTCGCGCGTGATGTAAATTCGAAGGAGATATCAGTCACATCGAGACGCCCGGCCAGTACCCTTCCCGTTGTGGGCCTGCATCGTATAAGGTTGACGTAGTCGGAGTGGTGCACGTTCGATCCTCGTGTTGGTGGTGTTGGTGGCTTCGACAGAATCCCCGAAACAGAGCCACCATTGAGTCGGTGGCCGAACTCAAATGTATTAGCATCGGTACGACCATAATGTTGGGCGGTCCACAGCTGCCTAGCCTGGACTGTCCGGTTCGCCACACCCGAGACCAAGCCCTTGGTTGTCTCCCGGACTGGTACAGGTACACTTTGTGTAGCAAATTCTCTCTATTGATCCTGATAATCCAGTTCTCCGGCTACGGCGGGTAATGGCAATATAGATTTCATTTCGCACCAAGGGATATTAGCTGGCGCAACCCGATGATTTCGCCTCAAGCGTCTTATCGTGGACTCGGCTACGCACTTCACCAGGTCCTAATCGGTGTCCTCGAAAGGTATGCGTGCACCTGAAACTTTGTACCTTGCAGGTTTGAGACCAGTGATAGCCCAATAGTGTCAGTCGTTATACTTCGCAAGCGAACTGCCTATTAACGCTAGTCTTTTCGGTGTTTGGGGTGTTCGTGTGGTCATCGTCTGGGTAGATGTACTCAGAGTTGTTCTGGGTCAACCCAGCCAATTACAGCGTCGCAGCCTTATATGGAAGCTTCCATTCACTCTCATTCGATTCTTCGTTTGCAAATTGGCTGTCAACGTTGTCCGGAACCGGACGACTTCTAGGTCCTCTTCGTGTGGCAACATCCTTCTTCACTGATATTCGCTTTGGTTTCGGCATCAAGTCTTGCGTTTTTTTTTTTCATTGGTTCCCTTTCACGAATACCAAAACTTAGAAGCGCTGGTACTACTAAATCCAGAAACCAGGGACACGTTCTGTTGTTCACTCACTTTTGTCCAAGGAGCCCCTATGGCAACCGGGATCTTGAGTACTTTGTGAGTGCTCGTCGACGGCCACCTCGAAACTCCGCAGCGGACCCCCACGACCGAGGAAAATCCAATAGGCCCAGTCGCATAAGGTGCTTGAACCAGATTTATCGTTACTTCGCACCCCCAAGTTACTGTAATTGGTGCCAGTGCTTGTCCGAGCTCCTCGAAGGAACTGATGTGTTGGCGGCACCCTGGTTCCAGGTAGGCAACCGACAGTCCAGTTGCAGGACCTCGATGTTTTGAGGCTCCACTCATTGAATGTACGTGCCTATCATAATCAGAATACCCTCGAACGTCGCGCACTAGTCTGTGATAAAGCTGGAGGCGAGGGTAGTAAGCTAGTTCCTCCTTGGATACGTTCAACTTCGTTTTCCACGCGGATGGCTCCCCCTGATCTAACAACGGATGCACGTCGGCGTATCACCAAACCCAGGTCAGACCCCGTATCCTTATCACCTTGCCATAATTAACCATTGCGATGATTCTATGGCACGTTGCATGCGCCACCACTGGATATACCGTGCACCCTTTCGGTCACGTAGGCCATTGGCCCCTAAATCTGAGTCGCAGAAGAGCAGGTTGTCCTATTGCGACCCAGATTTGGGGTAATCCCTCGCTTCTTCGGTGTCAAGGGTACGCTTCAAGTATACGCCAGCTGGAACTTCGTTGTTGCGTACCACTTCACTAACGTTGATATGATCAATCAGAACAAGAATCGTGGTGAGACCTGGAGAGTGCCTGGGTTTGCCGACCAGCGACATCCCGATGACATGTCATTACAATTGTACATCATGACTAGGTCCTGGACTGCGACGACGGTGGACATCGTACCTTGTCGCTGTTGACGACGGGCCCCACTGCTGGTGTAACTATGCTACCCTTGTCCCGCACTTCTGCAAATCCCTGGCGCAACTGGTAACACAGAAGTAGGGGCTCGAAGAAGCGGTGGTTGTTCCTGACTGCCAGGTTGCTCTTTCTTTGAAGAGCTGGTTGCTAGCTATGCATCGTGGTGATTCGAGCCCGCGCGAGCCCGGGTGGATTAGAAGAAACCTTGATTTGAGCTCGCTCAAAAGCCCACCAATCGTTGGATGTACCAAGATCCGAAAGTCGAGCACGAACGAAGAGACTAGAACACAATACAATGCACGTGCTACACGAGGGTGGCCACGGAACTAACTCCGGACGGTGATCGTGCGGTTGGTAGTGAATAAACCGACTTTCCAATCCGAATATGAATTCATAACACTCCAGTCAAACGCGAACTGTGACAGACAAAAGAGGTGCTGGTGGTAACGTTCTAACAAAGACAAAGGGATACGCGAGGTAATACGTACGTACCAGCCCTGCACAGCAGGCGCCTTGAAGTCGGCCATGATTACCCTAGCACGCCTCGTGCAAGCCGTGTACAGCTTGGTTGCCCGGCGCAATTCCTGAAACATGGCAATTCGCCAGCAAGCCACCGCTGCAGGGGCCACGGGAGAAGTATCGTGCCAGAAACAGGGGCGGGAGAGTGCTGAGTCATTGTATAGGCGTATGCATAGCGTTACCAAGTTCACCAGGAACAGGGCCGCCTTGGCCTGCCCAACTCCGAGCGTGTTGCACGAGGATGCGTTGTCTTTCATTTCGGATGTCGAGGACGTGTGAAGGACAGCTGCGAAATACGGAGACATGAAAAGAAAAAAAAAAAAAGACGTTCCTTGATCGGCTGCAGGCAAATCAATCCACATCGCCTGCCGCGCGCTCGTATCCAGCACGGGACGGAGCTGTGCCGACTCGTTGTGGCAATCGATAATCTGGCCGTTTCTCTTCCTCGGAGATGCACAAAAAGCGGTTTATCTCACTTGGCATGTCGTATCGTGATATGTATGTAGCCACGCCTGCAGACGTCCGAGGACCGCGTCGGATAGTAGGTGAGGGTATTCGGTAAACAAAACAACA
The DNA here is from genome assembly GCA_037178675.1 of Scleroderma bovista. NCBI lineage: Eukaryota > Fungi > Basidiomycota > Agaricomycetes > Boletales > Sclerodermataceae > Scleroderma > Scleroderma bovista. Next base: position 9,271 of record JAYMGJ010000148.1, on the reverse strand, counting down.
TGTAGTATACGTTCTATTAAGTGCCGTTCGGTCGAGTGTACAAGGATGTGCATGGGGAATGTGAATGTGAGAGAAGACAAGACTCGATCTAGCGAGTGAGATACGAATATTATGCGAGGGATGCGTCAAGTCCACACTCGCCAGGAGGGGGACCCCGAGGACAATAGAGATGGCCAACGAGCACATGAAAAAAACGACGAAAGGTAACAGCCAGGGATCCAGCCCACAACCTCTGAAATGACCAACGACCATGAAACCCGAGGATGGAAAAACTTGGATGTGTGATACGATGATAGGTGATGCTGCCGTGGCTCTTTCGTGGGCGATACCCGACTGGGAGGGAGAGATCGATAAGGGAGACACGCCGATATGGATGATACGCGTGTGGTGGTGGGATGGGCATCGGGCGAGTGTTTGGCACGTATCGGGTGAGAAGGACAAAGGGTTGATCGTGTGGGACTGCGTCCACGTATGGCGAGATAATCGCAGCTGCCAATCAGGCAGTGCATATCAAGCATGAGCACACCATGCGAAAGGCCATCATCGGCGACAGAGATACCGCCAAAAGTCTGGGTTCGGTGGCTGAAAGAAGGGGGGTCAGTGGTCGTGATGCAATCGGTGTGAAAGGCAGCGTACAGCGGTGGTCGATGTGGAGTTGTCTGGGGGAGTGCGGGGTGAGCGGGCAGTCGGGGCGCAGAGAGAAAGCCACTCACGGGGTCGGATGCACTCCCAAATGTCGACGCCCCCCTTCGGGTTCCAAGTGCAGCACTGGGAGTAGAGGCTCCAGTACGAGTTTGCGACCCATATTTCGGTGGTGGGGGATATCTGGGGGAGACGGACGGTAGTACTCATGGTGAACGAGGGCGAGGCGGGGCGAGCACAAAAGGAGCGGGAGGAGGAACGAATGAATTTATAATGCTGAAACGGGGAGTATGTACAAAATAAGAGAAAGAAAGGATAAGTTGTGTGACAAGTGGGAGGGAGTGACATCAGCCCTCCTTTTTGTAGGATTACGTGACCACAGCCCGATCGGAGATCTGAGATCCAATTATAAACCCCACGACCGGACGATCTTGACATGGAATCCTCCATCACGATGAGTCCCACTAGTATGATAGCCGGAATGCGACGAGGAAAAGGCGCCAAATGCATCCCTTCCCCATAGCCGGTGCGGCGTCCATCCATCATTGCTTACTCGGTTCCACCGCACGACTCTGAACACTTGGCTGTTTGTGTACGCGTGTGTATTATGCATATGGACTTTTGTGGTGTTGTCTTGCCATGAGATCAGAAGTCCATCCGCTCACGGAAGTGGTCAGCACAGCGAATCCAACCCCATGTAAGTCATCTAATCACGTCATCTTCTTCCCTTCCATCCTCACCTAGTATATCGGTAGACCGGCAACACATTGTGTCTCCAGTCAACGTTCGTCCAATTGATCGGACCACGGGGCTGCTGGCATCCCGCGCATCCCGTGCAAGCAGAACGCATTTCCCAACGTGTGCAACGCGCATCACAGCTGATCATCAGAACTGATGCGTGCCATTCCCGCTGGCTGCACACGCATGCCCTGCGGCAAAGAAGGCAGCCCGTTCGTCAATTCGTACTTCGCCCCCCCTCGCTAAATCGGAATCTGGACGTGCTGCGCGCCACGAGCTCGTAATGCACTTATACCTATCTCTGCATGACTGCTTGGCCGTGCACCCTGCTTGACGGCTGTCTTCTAAGCCGCTCGCTGGCGGCCCCCGTCTCCCGCCTTTGTCCCGCCATCTTCCTATGGTATTCCCCAAACCCTACGCGCATCTTTTGGGGTCCGAAGGCCGCAAAGGGTGGCTCAACCGCCATGGGGACGGAAATGAATCAAAAGGAAGATCGCTTCTGCATATCCAGTCCTCGTCTTCGAAATTGCGAGCTTAACATCATCGCCTTCTATCGTGGAGTGGTGCCAGGCATCCCAATCGCAAACCCAACACATAGAAGTCGAATGCCCGCAAGTCCTTGTCGTCGAACAGAACGGTGTGCAGAGCCGTTGGGCCAGCGAACCCGGCCGAGAAAAGCAACGATGAGCCCAAATGGCAACCGAGAAGACAACCAGAATCGGGTAGGCTACCCGTCTGCCACGCATTGCGAGCGCTCTGAACCGTCGAGAATGGACCCCAGTTCCTGGATCTCCCCTGAGCGGCGCACACCCTGTGGGAATTGAGGGCAAGTGGCGGGAGGGTGAATCTTCGTTGGGTTCTATCGAGCACTAGAGCGACAGGTCCACACTGGCAACACGAGATATGGTTATATAGTACGCCATGGAGCCCTCTACGGGGTAAGTAGCTCCAACGCTCCCCGGCACAGGCTCTCCCTTTCTTTCTTCGTTGAGATCTTGGAGCTCAACCCTTCGAGGTTTTCGCTTCTCACCTGTGCGTGTTGTCTCACTGCGATTCTCATCCAGTCCACCTGACCCCACCTTGGCGTGCCAGACCCGACGTTTGGTACAGCGATTCAATATGTCAACTTGGATCCGCTGGGCTGGATGGTGGCAAACCTGGTTCAACTTGGCACTTGGGAGCCGAGGGAAAACGAGGCAGGCGGTGGTGGGAGTGTTGTGGCGTTGATGGATTGATTCAATGCCGTTCAGATAGAATTGCGGCTTATAGTACGGTATGTACTCATTTGAATGACGTCTCACGCAACCTGGCACATCCTGGATGACGCGTGGCCGAGGACGCCAGGAGATCTGTTTCATGAAGGAGCGAAGCTTACGGTGTGAGGCGTACATGCCAACACTACAGCTTCGACATACACTTGCATGGGTTTACGACGACGGCAACAAATTACTATGGGCCACGGAGGAGGTATAATAATCTTCCTAATTTGGCACCGGTGACTGAAGTCCCCACCGGATTGGCTGCAGTGCGGACGTTGGGTGCACAAGCTCGGCATTAACAGAAGGCTAAATGAAGCTTGTCCAGTGCGCTGAGTTGAATTGAAAACTGCTACTGCTATTCCCTTGGGATTGCATTGGTGGCGATGTGTGCCCGCTGTACCTTGATGAGCATATGGCTCATGCAAGATCTTGCAATCTCGATGCTGTTAGTGGCAGGGTCAGGCTCGTCCTCATATATGGGTATGTCAAATTTCCAGGTCTAATCGCTCCCAAGGAGCGACATGGTAGGTGCAGCTTCTCTCTTCCGCTGGTAAGAATTCTACGCGTCGTGTATCTTGAAGGGATCCGGAGGTCACGTCGGTGCAATGCAGTGCAAGTTCCGATACGCTGCTTCTCCAACTCGGGTCCCCTGGCATTGGCACCATTTTCGATCGTATTTTGTCTCGGTCCGAGGGAATATTATTGAGGAGGAGGGGGGCGCAAATGTGCGTGAGAATGGTGATGTGAATTTTGAAAGGGTCTAGGCCTCCATTCCTATTCCATGGTAATTGGCTTGCAAAAAAATAACTGAAACACGAATTCTGTGCAGACCTTGCTGCGAAGACTGCCACAGCTTGACTGGAATCAAAGGTATTCTTCCGAATCACACTTTCAGGTCCCAAGTTGGAGCTTATTTTTTTTTTGGTTTGGGCGTTCCTGCATCCTGTTTGACGGAAATATCGGCCAGAATCCACCTTTTCTCCCTCTCGGAAACCGTCGACGTTGCAAACAGAGTTCGGTACGTGCGCACGATCGAGATTGCGACGTGCAACCTTCTGGACCGCAGTGCTGTGATAATGATCACCCGGGCACTCGTGCGTCATCTTTCTCACTGCTATGTCATCCCACCCTAATCATCCGAGTTGCATGCGACGGACGGAACTCAACGTTGCGACCCTGGCATAACGGGCAGTTCATGAGACTGGGCGCGCTGACACTTCTTGGCGGGGCGAGTTTCTTGCTGGTGAAGCGTGTGTTGAATGAAAGACGGAAGCAGCGGTTTGAGATATCGGATCGGCCCAGAGGAGAATGAGGTATTGGGAGAGGGTCGGATCGGGGTGGGTGCTCCGAGTGCAGTGACACAGGTAAGGCTTTCACCCGAAAAGCGACTTCGTGCACGGTGCACAGGATGCACCAGTGAATTCATCCCGTACTGGCGCCTTTTCAGGTGGGTCGCTTTTCATTCCATCGGCTGTGGTGGCTCACGCTCACAGACCATGGTCATAATAGATAGTTTGTTTACCGTGAAACACCAACATGTGGGTGGGGGATCTCTGCTTCCAACCCTGGTGTGACAATTTAAGATTCCATGCCATACATGCTGTGTACATATCGTCGCGGGTGTCTCGTCCCGAAATCATTCATGCATCGAGGCTCGGTGACCCTGTGATCACACTGCTTGTACTTACAACTGAATGGCTGGAAAAATGGGGCGCTCGGGCCATGTACATTGAGTAAAGGTTTTGATATGCCATACTGGTCGCCAAGGGTCGTGCTTTCACGCGTATGAGTGAGATGTATCTAAGTGGCTGTGCTGGTTTTTGCAGATGAAGGCCAACTATCAGGTGCGTTTATCCAAGGCTCAAGGTATGGCACATACACCAACTTCATCCAGTTCTCGAATATATGCGGGACCGTATATAGGCAGGGGAATGTCCTGTTCACGCCCGACGGCAATAGCCTGCTGAGTCCCGTTGGAAACCGTGTTTCAGTCTTTGACTTGGTGAAGTGAGCATTCTACTTCTTTTCCATATTACTTGTCCCTCGTCTGACAATGCCGTATCATGCTAAAGCAACAAATCTCGAACGCTGCCCTTCCAGAATAGAAAGAACATATCTCGAATCGCCCTCTCCCCCGATGCGAGCACCCTCATTTCAGTAGACGAGGGTGGTCGTGCTCTTCTCGTCAACTTCAAACGCGGCGTCGTGCTACACCACTTCAATTTTCAGAAACCCGTGAATGATATTAGCTTTTCGCCAGATGGAAAGTTAGTTTATTCGCCGCTTCTTCCGTGCAGGTGTGCTCATACGCGACAACATAGATACATTGCAGTCACGCACGACTCACACGTCCAGGTCTGGCGCACTCCGAACCATCTCGTTCGAGAGTTTGCACCGTTTGTGCTGCATCGCACATACACGGGTCATCATGACGAGGTTCTGAGTATACGGTGGTCATTAGATTCAAAGTAAGTTCGTGCATACACTGTCCGGTCGGCCCATCAGGGCTGATGCTTGTCCCAAGATGCTTCTTGACGACATCCCGAGATATGACTGCAAGGCTGTTCACTCTGGATCCTCTCGAGGATTTCCGCCCCAAAAACTTCGCTGGGCACCGCGATGCAGTAGTCGGTGCATACTTCTCTGCCAATGGCAAATACGTAAGTCGATCGTCCTGTCTGTCCGGGCAGCTGTGTAACTTTGGCAGATTTACACGGTCAGCCGCGACGGTGCTGTATTCACGTGGCAGGCCAAGGCCTCCGAAGACGCGGATGATTCCCCGGATGAATCGGCACCCACCCCACCAAAACCTACAGGCATTTTTGAAACAATCGCACTTACGCGGTGGGGTATACACGAACGGCACTACTTCAACCTTCCCAATACAAAAGTTGTAACCACATCGTTTCACCCCTCGTCCAACCTCCTTGTTGTAGGGTTCTCCAGCGGCGTATTCGGGCTCTGGGAGCTCCCAGCGTTCACAAACGTGCACACGCTCAGTATATCACAGCAGAAGATCACTTCTGTTGCGATCTCGCCCTCGGGGGAATGGCTCGCGTTTGGCTCACGCACACTCGGCCAGCTTCTCGTGTGGGAATGGCAGTCCGAATCGTATATCCTCAAGCAGCAGGGTCATTTCTTTGATATGAACACGCTGGCGTATGCGCCGGATGGACAGACAATTGCGACGGGGGGTGATGATGGCAAGGTGAAGGTCTGGGCCGTGCACTCGGGCTTTTGCTTTGTTACCTTTGGCGAGCACACGGCCCCTGTAATGAGTGTGGCATTTGCGAAACAGGGATCTGTCCTTTTCTCGGCCTCACTCGACGGCACAGTGCGTGCGTTCGATCTGGTGAGGTACCGGAACTTTAGGACTTTCACGTCGCCTTTCCCAGTCCAGTTCTCGGCACTGGCCGTTGATCCGTCTGGAGAGGTTGTCGCAGCTGGATCGACAGACTCCTTCCAAGTCTTCCTCTGGTCAGTTCAAACTGGAAAATTGCTCGACATTCTCACAGGGCATGAAGCGCCTATTTCCTGTCTCGAATTCTGTCCTTCTGGGACGAACCAGCTTGCGAGCGGTTCATGGGACCGGACGGTGCGTGTGTGGAGCGTATTCGGACGATCTCACGCGGTTGAAACGTTGACAACATCAAATGACGTGCTTGCACTGGCGTTCCGGCCTGATGGGGAGGAGCTTGTGGTCGCGTCGCTAGATGGACAGCTCACGTTCTTCGAGGTTCATTCTGGGAAACAGACTAATGTCATCGAGGGAAGGAAGGATATCTCTGGGGGTCGAAAAGCGGACGACAAGGTTGCAGCTGCGAACAGCACATCAGGCAAGGCATTCACGAGTCTGGCGTATACAGCCGATGGAACGTGTGTCCTGGCGGGGGGGAACAGCAAGTATGTGGCCCTGTATGACGTCCGTGAGGGCGAAGGGGTGCTCGTGAAGAAGTTCCAGATCTCGGAGAACCTGTCCCTCGACGGGACAGAAGAATTCTTGGACAGTCGGAAGGTGAATAGTGCGGGATTTAACGTGGATTTAATCGATGATCGCGGAGAAGCTAGTGACCTGGAGGACAGGTTGGACACGACACTACCGGGTGCTTCCCGGCACGCGGGCGATATGTCAGTACGAAAGTACCGCCAAGAGGCACGGACGAAATGCGTTCGCTTTTCACCCACAGGACGGGCGTGGGCGGCCGCGAGCACAGAGGGCTTGCTAATATATTCCCTGGACGAAACCGTCGCGTTCGATCCGTTCGATCTTACTATTGATCTCACACCCCAGAGTGTTCTGGACGTCCTCGGGGAAGGAGAGTACCTCAAGGCACTCGTGCTCGCCTTCCGCCTGAATGAAAAGCCCATTATTCGGCATGTGTATGAGTGCGTTCCGCGCGCCGACGTCCGTCTCATTGCCCGCCAGATGCCGGTTGTCTATATCGCCGCACTCATACAATTTGTGGCGGAGCACATGGAGAAGAGTCCACATGTAGAGTTTGATTTAATCTGGGTTCGGGCGATCTTGATGAGCCATGGGAGATATTTGAGAGATCGGAGTGGGGAATTTGCGCCTGTCCTTCGGGCGATGCAGAGAGCCCTTGGGGATCTCCAGCAGTCGATATCCAGTTTGTGAGTGTTGGTATTACTTTTTCCCGCAGACATGAGCTGATGAGCATTGTAGATGCGAGGAGAATACGTCTACGTTGCTCTTCCTCATTGATCAGTCCAAGGTAAAGCAGGAGAAGGAGAGCCTTGACGGTGAAGAGACACAGATGGAGAGCTGATTTTAAACATCAAGGTACGAATCAAAGGAGCATCCATCCTTCGAAACTGATTTCGATACAGGCTTAGTACTGTTGTTACACATTTTCAATCGTAAAAGTAACCAATGTACCACATAATTTGATTCATTGTGAGTCAACTATCTCATCACTCAACACGAGAACCATTGGGTCGTAATGGTATGCCATTTTTGCTCCCTGCGTCACCGAAAGGCACTCTCCACACTATTGGTTGTGATTCAGCGGCGTTTGTCGCCTCCTTTGGCTGTAAGGGAGAACGTGTTCTTTTAAGTCTCGGAAGCACGATCTAAGAGTGCAGCTCACATTGGTTGTGCCTACGGTCCACATCGCGGTAAGCCCAGTAATAAGCCCCAGTCGATACGATGATGCACCCCGTGGCAGCAATTAACTAGGTTCAACACAGAGCGAATATGAGCCTTAACGCAGTTTCACATGCGTAGCCTCAGTGCTCACGAATTTATTTCTGGTTGGCTGGTTGGTCCAGTACCTTGTAGTGAATGTATCACCGTTCTGCCGCTGCTGGCGGTGGAATTGTGAAGGGTGCATTGTTGCTGTGTGTCTGATTGCTCAAGGCTGTATGTACAGTGTATGCGAGACAGGTGAGGAATGGTGCGGTGGAAGGATGCGCAGGGTCACCTTCTGATGCCAACCATGATGTCATTTGTTTTGCGAGTACACACTGCTCAAGAAATGGTTCAGTGTCAATCCACATCGCATATATCCTCAAGTGGTGTCTGACTCTCAAGTGGCGATGGATGACTGTATGTCTTCCTTTCGAGAGGTCGCGTATGCACATTTACTGAAATTTTATCGATGCATCCTCTGGGCCAGCTATCCCTTCTGCTCATCATACAAATCAAGGCCCTGTGAACAGCGACTTTAGCGGACAAATTTGTCATGTCACTGCTTAACCATTGCACGAATAGAAGTCACTTACAGACCAAGTACCACTAAGGTGTGCTTGTGACGTGGATGAGAAAATACAATAAAGTAAGTGAACAAGGTGGCATATACAAGCATTCGAAAGGACTTTATTTTTCAAGAAGATACTCCTAAGAAGCCCATTGGTCCGTCATACGGCCACGTGTAGTCTCATCCGTTGGCCAATTAGGAGTCACTGAAAGTGAAGTAGCGTCCCCATATCGAGTTCTACGGGTGGCGAAGAAGTAAGGCGAGAAGAGGGCCTGTTGGACAATGGAATGGACGGATTCGAGCGCAGGGATGTCATGTGTGCGGCCAAGGCCGTTGACGAGACGAGCACGAGATGAGGGTACCTTGTGGGATCCGCCGATAAAGCTGATTGTAAGTGTGCGTAGCCATCGTGCACATTGAGCGAGCGATGTGATGACCATTCGTCGACGTGACAACTGATTTCCGAGTCGATGATGACCTGTGCAGGGGAGGGGGAAACAGACGGTGGGGTTGGGGTGGGCAAACGGGAAAGTGGAAGGTTTGAACGACATAAATCAACTTCGCCAACTTCGTGTATCCTATTTCTGGTAAGTCGGTGCGTTATGATGGCGACCTAGCTAGCTCAGAACGAAGCTTCGCCTCCCCTACCGCTCTTATCAGATGCCTCAGAAGCAACCCTGTACGGCAGTACAAGGGAGGTCTCTCCGCCCTTGTTTACCCCGGGATATATGTCATGCGGTGCATCAGGCCCCTGTGTGTACGAAGGGTCGCTCGAGCGCTCGTTTGTGTGGAGCGTGCCAGGCTTCGCTGCACTGTCTATGGGGAAACTCGCTCGCCACATGCGGTATTCCCCTGCAGGTGGCTCGTGATGAGCATTCGGTTTCTGAAGGAGATCAGGACTAACAGGTTGGAATG
>JAYMGJ010000147.1:0-115629 GCA_037178675.1 Scleroderma bovista | reverse complement strand
CAGCAGTTACTATCCAGGTCCCGCTTCCATCCCCCCGGGCTTAGATGGTGAAAATCCAGGCGGTGCCACAGTTCGCCCGTCAGATGTCCAGCTTCAGACCCCTCGCCCTCCAGAACAGAACGATGCCACCGATAACAGTATCGAACAACTTGTTTCGGTGTTCGAGAAAGCCTCCGTCGATTCTTACACTTCAGCAGAGGAGTCATCGACTTACGGATCTACCAAATGGTCCGATAGTATTCTCGAGGAGTTATCCAGGTTGGGAGAAGGACAAGGAGGCGCGGTTCACAAAGTCAGAGACAAGCGGAACGGCTTTATCTTGGCACGAAAGACGATCACCACACGCGAAGCACCTCTAAAGCAGCTCGAACGTGAACTCCAGATCTCCTCCTCGTCCAAGCACATCAACATCATCCAGTTCTATGGAGCGTACATGTCGCCTTCCTCCAGCGAAGTCAAGGTCATGATGGAATTTTGTGCTGGCGGCAGTTTAGAAGCCGTTAGCAAGAGCATCAAAAAACGGGGCGGGCGTATCAGTGAAAGGGTCGCTGGTCGTATAGCGGAAGGGGTAATTATCGATCGACACTTCAGCATTGATCTTATTTTCATACCCTACCTAGGTTCTGTCTGGGCTGGCATATCTTCACTCTCTGAGGACAATTCACAGAGACATTAAGCCCTCCAACATACTTCTGACCGGAGAGGGTGTCATTCGCCTTTGTGATTTTGGGGTTTCTGGCGAACTTGTCAAGTCTTTGGCTGGAACATTTACTGGAACGAGTTTCTACATGGCCGTAAGCATGGCATGATTTGTTGGTTGACCAGGCTCCCTGATTAAAACGATCACAGCCCGAACGGATTAGTGGCAAGGAATACAGTATCCGCGCCGATGTGTGGTCAACTGGCATCACCCTCCTAGAGCTCGTTCAGAACCGCTATCCATTCCCTGAAGACTTGACAACCATCGAATTGCTCGTCTACATCACACAAGGCGATGTAAGCTCGTTATCTCCACATTTTATTTCGACCGCTTATCTGTGTTGTCAGCCTCCACAATTAGTGGACGAACCGGATGGTAAATGGACCGATGAGATGAAAGACTTCATCAAGCAGACGTATGTGGTTTTTCACCGCGCCTTCCGCAATTCGTTTTAAGCCTTCCATTAGGTTGATTGTGGATCATAACATCCGCCCAACACCCAAAGAAATGCTGGCGCACGCGTGGATTGTCAGCACGATGAAAAAGGAAGTTCCCATGGCCAGATGGATCAGTGAAGTTTGGGGATGGCATCGAAACCGGTCCAGTTCAAATGACGTGTAAGCTCCATTATTTTTGTAGTCTGGGATTGCCCATTTGATGTTGATCTTGGACAGTTCACGACCAAGTTCTAGTCGAGGTCCCCGCGTTCCGACACCGCAATAGATACCATTTACATAGGTCAATGTTTTGGAGTCGAAAGATTCTGCTATCATGTACCAATCATCCCTCTGTACTCGTCTGCTCTTTTAGTTTGCTTCCCTTTCACTCACTACACCAATGCATACACCTGCTGTCTCCCGATTCGAAATGAATGATACGACCACCTATACTTGCTATCATATATACATACATGGGGAAACCCGGTGATGGGTCCAATGAACTCAGGCCATGGGAACTGTGGTGACTTGTGACCCGTATCTGCCAGTTAGCATAGCTGCGGTACCATTTTGTTTGGCAACGCGACTCGAGTCATCAAAAAGCCTAGTCTGGTGGCCAGACCGTAGAAAGCCTGCCTTTGAGCGTCAAGCACTGATCAGATGCCACACCCTCATGTCGGCATGTGCATGAAAAGAGAGTCATTCTGCTGGCTTAATACAACTTACAGACGAATCTCTAGAAGGACGTTATCCCGACATTAGCGATCCCGCGAACCTGCGATCAAGCGGAGCAGCGATCATATCAACAGCAAACGAAGATACATAGTGACAATAACTAGTATTCACTTATGGGTTCATGATTCGAAGGCACCATTGCGAGATCAAGTCTGCCCAGTGAAGGAAAGGTTTAGCATGCTCCCCTCAATGGCTCGGAATCATACGATAGATATATTGAACTTAAACTGGTAGAATTGTTCGTGAAACGGTATTCTTCTCCGTAATGGACGAGTGCGGGGATGAGATCGAAATCAGGTTGTACTTCACAAGTAAAACCACCGACCCTAACGAGCTTCCCTGATCCGTCACTGATCGAACCACTATTTGGGATGCTTAACCCAATTGCTATTGAATCGACATCCTCGGCGGATGAGGTTCATTGCAAGCTTTGCTGTCAGGGAGAGTTGGGAGTACACCATAGGTTTCAGTGGCGCATACTAGGATGTGTGACATAGTCACTGCATGCCCCCCCGACCCCACATTAGAACATCAACAGGACCCACCTATCATCGGACCGTGAACATCTTACACTCCGACCAGAACGGATTCCGATGCTGCCTCAGTCATTGGGTGGTTCAGATGAGAACATCCACTCCAGACTGCTGACACGCTGTGGACGCGATCGCCATGCCAGTGAATTGCAGATAGAAATTGTACCCCGGTGGAGACATGGAAATCCAGTGGTACAAGCCGTAAAAACATACACGTCGTGAGCTTGTCAATCTCTTGCGGCGGTGAGGCACATTGTGTATGTCCTTACAATCCCGATTATCAGTCTCGTTCGGTCTATTCTGATCTCCGTTGTGGACGAACGTATCAGGTCCCTTAGAGTTGGACGCCAAGTACAGCATCGGTACGGAACACCATACATAAATAAATCCCTAATTCATTGTGCACACTTGCACCAAGTCAAGTGCTACTACTTCGCAGGTTGTTGGACCCACCCGCACAATTAATATTGGCTAGCAAACGTTGCACGTATACATACCCGTTGTACCGGGACATGGATAGATTTCTTCACAGACGTGGCCCGCTATGATCAAGGACGAGTGTGGAGTGTGGGCAGCCTGTTATGTACAATATTGTGTACGTACGTGAACTTGACGTTTCAACAAGAAAGGAGAAAACATGGCATGGACTGTTGGACGGCCCTGCATTGCTTGAGAAGCGTGTTGGGCGGAAATTTTCATATTTCACGTACATTGAAAACGGTATCTCATCACCCCCGAATTTAAGTTGCTCGGTCCCATCTGTTTGAGCAAGCTTTGTTTGTTGAGATTGACCATGATGTCAAGGCGCTAAAGCATCGCTGGACGTAAAAGCCATCGATTTCTGATCGCTTCCAACGTCTGGAGGGCTTGCTATCAAATGGATTATTCTATTCCCTGACTGCTTATTTATTAGTGGTCATGCGTCGCGGCGGGCTTCTGATAAGTTCGCAACACGCGCGGACAGACTTCCATGTGTCTGAACACGTGTCTGGACACGATCAAACTCATGGACTGGGTCAAACCCATTACCTTGATATTGTACGTGTAAAAGAAACGTACCAAGGTGTGATCCAATCCTGTGGGATGAAAGTGACCTGCAAACGATGGTAGACGCGATATGCAGATTACACCTCGCACGTGGCGTGGAGGGGGTATCTGGGAACTGATGGGTGACTACAAGAACACCGCGGGGAATGGAGATTAGGGTGGAGTGGAGGGCACGATGAGGAAGAAGACAGTGCATGTACGTGAATGGGCACGAGACTGGGCGTCATGCGGGGACCTGACTGGAAGTCGACCGTATGAGGTGTGAAGCCTTACATACGGTGTTAGGAATTGTGCCATGGTGACTATGCTATGCACAAATACGCGTTTCATCCTATGGAGTGCAGCTGGCTACTACTAGTATCTGGAGGTGGTCTTGAGCGGCGCTCCAGGATCGACCTCATCGGACCGACCTGATTGCTGTAAATGGACAAGCGCACCAATCAAAATTAGTGAGCAGGTTTCTTCTTCGAAAGGCGGGAAAAGCTTTTGACCAGGGGATCAGTCCGGTTTTGGAAAGAGATCGTCAAATTTGCACTCAAAGATCGTGGAAAAGCAGTTTAGGGCAGACGTGTTATGTACAGATTGCAAGTCTATCACACAACCTCCGAGACGTACCCGCCCTTTTTTGTTTGAAAGGACACCTGGCAAGATCACAAGGATGGTTCGGATCCCCTCGTAGGAGGTTTCCTTATGTCCTCTCGTCGCCGTTGTCATGTTTTTCTCCCAGCGTATTTACGAGAAACACGATGATCTCTTTCAAAAGCATGTGTAGAAGTAATTGTTATGGCACGGAAAATGTGCACCATCTCAACACGACCCTTAGATCTGAATTAGTGATCCAGACCTATTTCCGGGTCCGTGACAATGGGTGGTCTTTCCGTGCATTTTCCACCCTTCAACTTTTCCTGCTTTCTCCAGCAACTCTAGTCCTTATAAAACCACAATGAGGGATCAACACTCCGAAGGCCTCCCTCCCGTCACAAACCCCATGGCGGATAGCATCACATAGTCAGTAGTTCGCCTCTCTGTCTTTTCAATCTCTTGACAGTTTTTCCGCAGCCCATCCACCCCTAACGCTTATAATATCCCTTCAACGAATCACTATGGTCAGACTTTCTCTTCGGGAAACGTTCACATCGTCGGGGCTGCATCTCGTGCCGAACCTCAACAACGGAAGCGCCCCAAGTATACCAGAAGTAAGACGGGGTGTATGACCTGTCGCGTCAAAAAAGTAAAAGTACGTATCTTGTCCCTCTGTCATCGAACCGAACCAAACGCCAGTGATTAGTGTGACGAGACAAAACCTATTTGCACGCGCTGCACACACGGACAGCGAGATGTAGGTAGTGACCATTCCCAGCGAAGCCACTCTGACCGTCTTGGCAGTGTACATGGCCAGAGGGTGTGCCGACGCGAAAGAAACCAATGCCCAAGAAAGAAGGCATAGATGGAAGGCCCTCCACAGCAGAATCCTCGGGCATATCTGAGGCGTCCACTCCTCCCACACGTGACAGCACACCACCACGCCGACAGCAGACCGAATATACCCTCCCCCCCGTGGTTGCGCGCCGCCACAGGCAAGTTGCTTCTCCGATATTTCACCATGGTTGATTGAAATATGCATTTAGTGAACCCTTCGTCTCAACGATAGGGCCTGACCCTGATACTGCACGGCGTCAGCTGTAAGTCGTCGCTGTTCTCGTAATCTCAGCCCACACGTCTCATGGTACCTCAGCACATCGCATGGCTACCCACCCCTGCACCACCACCCCAGCCAGCCTAGTGTTCTTTCCATGATACCCGAAATGTCGACATACCCATCCAGCCAACCCCGTTTTGACTCGGCCTATACAGGTGCTACCGCCGCGATTCATGCTCCTCCGCCACGTATGGCAGGTCCATCCCATCCATCCCATATGTCAAATCACCCACTTCAGATGCGTCCTGCAACACAGCATCATTTGCCACAACAACATTGGACACATTCTCAGATGCTCCCTGCACTAAACGTGATGGAACCATTTGTAAGTTATCGCATTAGGCAAGTATCTACATGACCTTATTTTGCCCTCAGTTTCACACACCCCAGGAAAGGAACTTGGTGGGACACCCAGCTAATGATCACCACGGTAGATACCAATGATAATCACGTTTTCTGTCTTTGCTTTAACAACTTGGCATTATTGAGATATACCCTTGAACACTGCCATGACCATCTCACCTAAGAACCTTGTTGCCGCTAATCCGTCGTTCATTTTTGAATAGGCTGCTGACACCTTGCTGAGTGTAACTACGCCACTCCTAGAAATTCAGGTCACTGGCGAGTGTGACTCAAGGAGCCCGATATTTCACCCTCGGATCTCTTCCGCATGAACCCCAAACGTCCATGACTTCTTAAGTGATGCCACGCTGGCATTCTCCTTATCCCTATCAGTGGTCATGATCGATGTGAGTTCTGTCGATCAAGAATAGCCTCAGTGGCATCTCGGTGATAAAATCGCAGTATATTCGTTGCTCGTTGCTCGAGAAATGGAGTCTCAGGACAATTACCGAGGACCCTCAACTTCGCTGCCAGGTAGCTCTTATTGGACCCGAGCGTTTTAGATGCTGCCTGCTGGAGATCTTCACAACATTAGTAATGACCTTCCGAGTCAGAAGCCCTAGGGAGCAGCGACCACCCGGAGTATACATATCTCAATGCCGTCAACGCTTGACAGACCTACAGGCTCGGAAAGACTGAAAGGATCATCGGGCCATATCTTGAAACTCTCCACACATTGCGCTGATCTTCCAGTGCGGTTTCTGCTGCTGTACCGCGGTATTCAACGTACCTTCAATCCAGATGACGGAAAATCGCCGGGCCTGGAGCCCTACAGGAAAGAAAGATTGCTTGACGCACGTGCCTGACTGTCTTCCGTGTACGCTCAGGGAACACTGTGTATCAGAAGACTGCACAGGTTTGTTCCGATTCCTCCGAGACCCTTGGTTGACGGGACCCTCCTCTGCTTCGTGATGTTCTCATTTTCCCTCAGTTGATCAAATAATTCAGTCGTGCTGCGACACGGTTTTTGCCTTACGTCTCGAGTGTGTCCAGCGGATGGCAGTCGGCGAAATTGCTTGTCTTACATTTCCGGCCAATTGCTTTAATTTGATATGTTAGACGCGTCCCACGGTAGGGCTATGTCCGTCCAGTTGGTTTCAATCTTTCAGGTAAGTCTCACTTTCGGGGGGAGGAATTCTGTTGAAAACTTCTATGGACTACACTGCGCGAGGCTGACTCGTGGGAGATGACGGATGTTGACTGACCGTCGACAACTTGTCCTCATGTATTTTCGCGTTCTTGGGCAAGTCTAGAAATATCTTGATCAAGTGATACCGAGTGTGGAATGGTGCTCGGTCATGAAAGCACGCACAGACGTTATTGGGACGGCCTTGGCTGCCTCAGTAATGTCAAATTTGATACATACTCTGATGTGTGTGCCACCACGAAATGGTGCGGCTTCTGTGATCTGACAACGAAACGGAGGTGTCCACCGATCCTATTCAATCTTCCCGTGCGGATTCCCGATCACCTGGCATTCCGTGGTTGTGACGTCAAACTTGCATACGGCGTATGCATTTATCTCGTTCGTGTTGTACGTCCACCAGCGTCGCGTTTCCTGCTTTTACTACTAACGTTTGATGGCTAAATTAAATAAAGAATTTATACAGTCTTCAGTGAGTACTAGTTGAATAGTTGGTGGGGGGCGCTGAACCTGAACCTTCGTTGTCAAAGTTTGCCCCTGTCCGTTTTGCGCACCTAAAAAAAATTAATCACTGTCGAACACGGTGCTTTTGGCATTTGAGTGATGATAACGTGTTTTCAGGGAGGGTCACCAACGTTTCACCAACGGTGTAGGGGCGGCGACTAGATGCCCGAGTTTAGTTGGCTCGAAGGAGGTGCGTCTGCCGTCTGGTGCTTCATGTCGAAGCTGCGTCTCACGAAACTAGCGTTATGTCCCCTCATGTGGATATCCTGGAAATGCATCTGTACCCTCGAGTTGTGCTAAACTAATTGGAGTGGCCGGGTAGGCACTTACCCTGACTCATGTCCAGGCCTGCACCTGGTGGCCCGCCCTTGATGCGAGCTCATTGACTTGGCACTGCATTTATTTAGATATAATCTTCTAGAATATGCGTCAAACCTCTACCCAATGGACCTGTAGCCAATGTTATTGAAAGGAAGCTAAGAAATGATACCGACTCGAATGGGAATGATGATGTTCAAGAGTAATGCAGAAGAAGGGCGACAAGGTTATGTGATGTAGTTGCCGCCCTAATTATCCTCAACAAACGCATGTGCAAGGTCTCCTGTTGCGTACCACGTAACAATCCGGTGGTACTCCACACACCACCATTGATACGTAAGTATAGTGGGACCTAGTGGGACTCGGAGCACCGATAACAGTCAGTATCAGACTTCTGGTGCAAAGACATGAGTGAGAAGTTAATAGGGCAAAATGTCACACATCGTATCATATGGAAGGATTTTATTAGAGGAAGAAAACCAGTTTGTGACACTTTATTTGACGGATATGTCAAGAGTCATTTCATCTGAAGGTGTGCTAGACTTACTGCAACGAAACCAAGTTGTTATGTATGCACTGCGACGTTGGAGAGGGAAGGCGCTCGGCACCGCTGAAGATGGTGTTATTGAAGTTTGTCAGATTCGCATGCTGTCGAAGTTTGACAATGACAGATCTAAGACTAAACCATATGTGAAGTTCTTATATCACGTGACATATCATTTGGTGGTGGGTTGAATTTGTCAGCTATCCAGATTAGATAAAGAACCGTGGCTCTGATACTGTACCCTTCCAACTTGCATCTTATACGATGGGTAGGCGCTGGCTCTTCTGAATACATGGGCGAAATTTCATCCGAATTCTGTTTACAAGCGTCAGCTGAGGAGGTGAACCTCACCGCCGCTCACTCTCCGCATGCGAGAGCCCTCGAAGCATTCAACCATGTCCTCACTACAATCAAGAAAGAAGTGAAAGCATCGCGTCGTAACTGGGATATTCACGAACCAAGAATGTGGTCCAGAGCGAAAGAACTGTCCGACGAAGATCTCACAAGGTTCACAGTCGAGGACGACCTCGTTGAGATTAGAACGGGTGCCGTTAGCTACGGCACTCTAATCTTTGGAAAGATAAGAATCCCAGCCGTGAAAGATGAATTGGGTGAGGGATATATCCATGTTAGGTGCGTAGATTATACTGTAATCCACTCTCTGAGTTCATTGTGCTCATTTTGTCCGCTCCTCTATGGTTTGTTCTTCGTCCATGAACAGGATTCATGATCCCCCAAACAGGGTATAACTATACACTATGCCTGTGATTGATTCTGTTCGCTTACCCACTCCTCTATGAACAGGGGGAAGACGATGTGATGTTGCACTCCATTCTCACTATGGAGGGAGAAAGGGACGCAGACGGACATCCGCACCTCTGGCGTGCCATTCAAACCAGGGATGAACCCCTGGTATTTTTCAACGAGTGAATACGCGGAGAAGAGAGGCAAATACATCCCTGGGTTCTTAAATACCATCTCTTCTTTTCTTCCTCTTCGCCTTCTAGTGGGGCCCAGGCAGCCAGGCAGGACTTAGTGTTTGTGAGCTCCCAAAGTTTTCATTTCAACTTCCTATGCAAACCGCACCATATGCACATATCCCACTGTTTATGAGTTACCTTCTTGTATTGGGTTGTCCAGGTACCAATGCCGTTCAGCTGTCCACAGTTTTCAATGAAGAAAATTGGCACCGCTATTGGAGATTTTTCTCATCTCCTCTTCCCCAGGCAGACCGAACGAGAAGGAACCTTCAATGGATGGATCGTGTACCAATGGGCGAAACTACGATATTTATTTGTTCTGGCATCGGGGCTCGAACGCTTCAGGGTCGTTATTAGATAGCTTGGCTCTGAGGCCTCAGGCCTCAGGAGCTAGAGACTCTGATGAGCAAATGATCGCCAAGCAAGTCTATAAAGAGGTATGGAGGTCGATAGTACAGTTATACAGAAAGAAACATGGTTGTCCATAGCCGCTCACGCCGCTCAAACTTCTGCCCCAACACAGATACGCATAGGCACATACAATAAGAGCAAAAGAACTAAAAAAAATATACAGAGAAGAAACGATCACATGTACAGAGATGGAGGTGAAACGGAGAACGGCGCATCAATAAACAAGGGAGGCATATTCGGAAAATGGCCTCGACTTTCAACAGCAGGTGTTTGGAAATTGTCTCGAGATATCGAATATGTCCATGGACCGTTCAGCGCCAGCAACGTCTTGCCGTTCTGCGTACCCAAAAAAGGGGCGAACTGACCAGGCGGCGGTGGCGTTGGAACATCCATAAAACTTGAAATTTGCACAGTACGGTCTCCGAGTGACGACTCCGTTGGCGTAGGAGAGAAACTAAGGCCAGGTGTGGATGGGCTAGTCGTGCAAGTTGACGGCGAGCCTGCACTTATTTCATGTTGCGTCGGCTTTGACGCTGTTGTAGGGAAAAACGCCAATGGGAGTTCTTCTTGACAAGAGCCAGCGATGGGATACGTAGCGTGCCTCTTAAGTTGCGAAGCCAACCTCGGGAGAGGCGTCACGGCCGCCGTGCTGGTGAAGGTTTGCAAGAGTGGCTTGCTGGTAATCACGTCACCTTCACTTCTACACTTGGCGAGAGAGCGCCCAGAGGTGGACTGCGCTGCAGGCAATTTTCCGACCCATAGGCGCCACTCGAGAGCTTCACCGAGCGCCCGTTCGCAGCGACCAATTTCACGAGGAGGAAGTCCTGATAACTTGGCCCACGCGCGATTAGAGTAGCACTTATCTTGCATAAATTTGGATGCCAGGATGAGCGAAGCCAAGAATGTTCGACGAGGACATAGAAGGGGCGAAGGAAGGGGCGGAAGGGGGGGTAAAGGGGTGCTAGTGTTCACCTTGTGCACCATCGTGTTGTCCTCGTCCATCCGTGGTTCTGAGAAGAAATCAATTGCCTCGTGTTCAGTGTGATCGATGCGAACAGTTGCGAGAAGACCGTCAGACAACGCCACATTATCTGAAAAGGATTCAAGCCCATCGAGAATTGCACTGATGACGCCATCTTGATCTTGCACTTGGGTAGCGGTTCTGGGGCCTTCTTTCTCTCGGCATATTAGCTCCGGGATTTTTGCACGGATGGCCTCCACGTAGCAGAGCGCGGTTTGAAGGACACTTCCGGAGGTCCGTGAGCGTCGCAGTACCTCTTGGACAAAGCCCCTCATGGATGCAAGGTCACATTTTGAAGGTTGTACTGTCGGAGGTTGTGCGCAAACGATAACTTCGGGACACGATGACTTTGGGGAGGGAAGAGGTGAGGGATACGATGAGGATGATGGGGGTGAGTACAGTGGGGGATTGGAAAGGATGATGTGTGTAGGGATGGCCGGACGACATGCAGTAAGGAAAACAGGAGGAATGTCCTGGGGACGCCATATTTCGCATAACGACTTCACGGTTTGATCTTGCAGCGTAAACCTAAGCCTATGCTTGATTCGACGAATGTGATGTGGAAACTCACCAACTAGACTGAGCGCATATCTTGATTTCTGTGCTTCGCGGAGTTGACACTCGCGGGAAAGAGGGAGGACATGTCGCAGACGGTCCCCATATAAATGAGGGGGGGATGGTGAGTTCGAGGAGACGGATGAAGCGGGTGTAGGGAGATATGAGGGAGTGCGCGGTTGAGAAGACTGAGTACTGGCATTGTAGGGTTGCCAACGGGCCCGAGTATGAGAGGATGTGGTGGAGCCCCTATGGGCAAAGACATGCGAAGTAGGACGAACCATGTGCGGAAAGTGATAGAGCAGAGCGAGGAGAGGCGCGCAGAGTAGAAAAAGACGAGCAAAGGGGATTCACCTAGACAAGTGGCATAGAAACAGTGGTTGGGATCATAATGCTTTCGAAGACGAGAAAAACTGAGGCGAGCAAGGCAGTAAGGGTCGTTTGGCGGTTTGAAGCAATGGCGGAACGGGGTGCTACTATGAGCCGATACATCGTGTCGGCGAGAATAGGTTAAAGGACGCCCAAAGCCTCGACGACTCTAGACTATCCCGTTGAGGTCTTTAGGAAACACACAAAAAGCAGGGAAGCAAGAGAAAGACAAGGCGAGGCGAGGCGAGTGAGCTGGAGGGGAGTCCTTGGGGCTAATAAAGGGTGCGTCGAGGCGATACCTTGGACGACTGTCTTCTGACTTGGACGGGTTTGACTCGGGCGCTTGGCACACCCCTCCCGGAGGGGTCTTGCACCCGAGTCATGCAGACTTCGGTGTCCCTCCTGCACTGGACCACAGCGTGGATATCTGCTTCCTCTGCTCTATCACTGCCATGTCCATTCACTGCTTGGTTTGTTGACCCTTATCCGACTCTCACCACTACCTGGACCATCTATGCCCCTTCCAATCCAACCACGCCGTATTTGTCTTGGTACTTTACGTGCATGCGGGTGCAGTAGCACAATCGCTGTCACTGATCAGGCGTTTGCCTCCTTCCAGGTATGAACTCTTGCTGTTCAAATCAGCCAAAAGGGACGAACCTAGAATCAGTTGAAACACCTGACCACGAATAGTTGTTAAACCACTATGATTCTCTAAACATGGGATAAAGCTTGAGCCTATTAATAAGAGCCAGTTGGGAGTTGTACAAACCTATGTAGTACAGTCGTAAAGTCGTGGAAATTTACAAGTTCTAGTTACTACCTCTTGCTTCAGACTCGGCAGTTCGGATATCCAACCTTTGTCATGGACAAGACCAAAACCAAGCTCGCTGCGTTCTTTGACAACGGTGATGAAGAATCCTTTCCAGTGCGCGACGAATAGGGCCTATTTCTTGTGTGGAATATACTCACCGATTTGTCTTTCACAAACCAGCAAAAGGCGGTGGACGAGACCAAGATCTCGCATTATGCACAGGGTACTGTGCGCAAATCTCGTAGGGAGAAGGAGAAAGAAGCTGCCGAGGCAAGGAAGAAGGAAGAAGAAGAGAGTGCAGCCAGGGCATATGCGGAGTTCCTTGACGCCTTCGATGGCGAGGACGTTGGCAAGCGAAAAACAGGCACGAGTTTTGTCCGCGCATCTGGAGATTCGAGCACGAAAACGCCCTACCAACCTTCATCGAAGGATGTCCCAGAGACAATCACAAAGACGGCAAAAGCTTTTCGGGAGGAAATGGAGGAGGTACACAAGGGTTCGCTGTTCTGTCACCGATGGCTTACAACCTTCCTAGCCATCTCCAGCACCTGCTGTCCCCAAGCCCAAAGGTAAACGTGCAATGGATGCTTTCCTCGAAGAAATTAAGAGGTACAGATAGTTCACTTATCGTAACGCTTAGTGCTAATTCAGACGCCAGGGAGCAAGCCTTGCGCGAAGCTCGTTATGCACGCTCTGGTGCGCAGAATCAACCGATTCTGGAAGTTGACTAACTAAATCGTGTGTCTAAGCTCATGGGCGGTCTGTCACTGCACTAGCAGGTCTGTCCAATAACCCCCCAACTCGATCTGCACCTAATGACTTCCACAGCATATGAGGGGCAAAGTGGAAGCAAGGACCGAGGTGATCCGGAAGTGAGTGTTTCGAAACTGGTTGTTTATTTACCCGTTTCCCATTCTTTACTAGACGACAAACTTGTTTGTGGCCAATCTACCGGCAAATGTGACTGAGCAGTCTTTGGGCACATTCTTCGCTCGACAGGGACCAGTTGGTTCTGTAAGCAGCTCTACCGGTAAAATGCAAACAAGTTTTTTATAGTAAACTTCTCAGGTCAAGATCATGTGGCCAAGGGGAGATATTGGTAGTGGGCCGGGGGGAGACATGACTGCTTCACGGAAGAATAGAAATGCTGGGTTGAGTGGGTTCGTGTCGTTCATGAAACGTAAACACGCAGAGGCTGCTCTAAGGGAGTTTGATGGATGCGAATGGGGGGGCTCAGTCTTGCGCGTCGGTTGGAGCAAGGCGGTTCCTATGGCAAACAAACCACTCTACGGTAAGTCCTTTTCTCCACTGCAGTGAAGACACTGAATAACTATTATTTTAGTTGTCCGTGGCCATTCCCGTTCTAATTCCCGTTCTCGGAGTAGAGGGCGGCATAGCAGGGAGCGCAGCAAGAGTTGGTCTTATTCTCCTAGGCGGCACTCTCGTTCTCGTTCCGGGTCCCGCCATCGATCGCCCCATCGATCGAGAAGTCGTTCCTGGAGTCGTAGTCGGTCTCATCCCCGCCGAAGATGTCGGTCACCAAGTCGAGGGCGATACAGTAGTCGGAGTCCCCGACAACGGCCGCGCAATTCCCCTAGGAGGCGTGAAGAGGACGAAGGGGCTGGTGTGACAGACATTTTCATTCGGGCTGTCGCTGCTGAGGTGAAAGGTCATGGTGCCAAGTACGAAGACAATCTGAAAGCATGGGAATATGAAAACACCAAATATGCCTTTCTTACTGACCGGAAGGTGAGCCACGGTTTATTTATGTATTCAGGACCGATAGTAATTAGCAATCTCCAGCACCACAGACACGCATTCTACCGAGGATTGGTCGAACGAGAAGACACTATTGACCCAGAGTTCGATGATGACGTCAGTCCCAGCTTTTAGTACTGATTTCTTACTCACTGTACTTCATAGGGATATAATTCGATATACTCCACTGATTCGGCTGAGGAATCCGAACAGGAGCGCACGAAAAAGACTGTACTGGGCAGGTTTGCACGCAAAAGATTTGAAGCTATCCTACGTGGCCTTTCTGGGAAACGAGGCGAGTTGGCTCGTTGCATGACCTTTAGTCTTGAGCATGCAGAGGCCGCTCGTGAGGCAAGTAACGATTCTCAGCGTGAGACACTTCCTTAATCTTCCTGGATTAGGTTTCGGACATTATTATCTCATCTCTCCTCGTGGATAGCACGCCTGTGCCTCGAAAAATTGCTCGACTTCATCTCATCTGTGACATACTTCATAATTCCGCTGCTGCTGTCCCGAGTGCGTGGAAGTACCGTCAAGAATTCCAAGCAAGGCTTGGTGTAGTCTTCGACCATTTCTCCACTATCTACCACTCGTTTCCGGGTCGCATCACAGCGGAGACTTTCAAGAAACAGATCACCTCTGTCGTAGACATTTGGGAGGATTGGATCATCTTCGCTCCGGAGTTTACTTCTGAACTCCGTGCACGCTTGGATGGCACAACTCACGCAGAAGCAAGACCCAGCAAGGATGACAGTGACGCAAGCACAGTATCGAAGACTGAAACGCAATATGTTTCCAAATTCAAGTCAAAATCTTTCCAGCCGGCACAGGATACCGCAACCTCTACTGCTCCCGCTCAATCCCCTCGCATCAACAAAGAAGATGACATCGATGGTGCTCCAATTGAAGAGATGGACGTTGATGGCGTTCCCCTTGAAGAGGAGGATGTCGATGGTGTCCCTCTTCACGAAGATGTCGACGGGGTATCCATTGAAAATATTACGCAAAGCAGTGATAGGGAGATTCTTCCTTCGAGGGACGATAGCTGTGATCCAGCTGTTCCTGATGTTGACGGCGAACCTATGGACGATATCGATGGTATCCCTTTGTAATCACACTTTACTTTAGTGTTTGATATAGTTTTATTGTTGTGTCGTATGCTATAGGTTACTTGATGGTTCCATGATGTGTAAAATAGCTAAGATTTTTAAAAACTAACGACGGCGCGGAGCCGCAGCCTGGGTAAGGATCGCGTTCTTTGCCGACTCTACAGCCAACTCAGAACCTGGATGCGGGGTGAGAGCTAATTAGTGCACTGCGATGAAGTTACATACCGACAATGACAATAGTGTTGTTATCCCTTCCAACAGTGATGTCTGCCCCCGTCTCATTGCGTAACCGGGCGACATTAGCACCTTTTGTCCCAACAATCCTCGGGAACACAGAGCGGTCTGGGAGTGTCAGGAAACCAATGTGTGACTTCTCCTTCGCCTGTTCGATAGCGGCCAGAATCTCGCTCTGAGCATGCTCCAGACTGCTGGCATCTTTCGCTTTCAATGTCCACTGGGAGTCACCTTCCTCTACGTCTTCGTAGTTAGGAATGACTTGCCAATCAGCCTGAGGTTCCTCCTCAGTGTCATCAATACGGGTATTGAAGTTGACGGGTCGAGGGGGGTGCGATGGCAAGCTAGGTTTTTCGGGGTGGGCAGATTGCTCGACGTGAACGTTGAGTGACTTCAATGTACGGTATAAGGCACCTTGCTGCAGGACGGCAGCGTGGTACCTCAAGGGGACGGAAATTGAGGTAGTCATGCTATCAGTTGCAAATGCCTTGATACGACTCTGAGAATGCAGTCGATGCCAACCTTGACTGTGAAATAATGTCGACATACCATGATTTCTGCAATTGCCGCCTCGCACGCCGACTGTGATCCATTTACTTTGATGATTTCGGCTGGATCGGCGTTCTCCACCTCGCTGGCATTTGAGGGCTCCCCGACTTGATCATATCCACGAGATCCAGGAAACCGAACATGCACCCCATGACGGTTCTGCAGGTCATTCAAATGCTGACCGCCTCTGCCGATTATATTGCGGTGTTGAGCTGCTGAGATCACAACGGCCACTACCACTTGGTCACGAAGAGCAACCACTTTCTTTTCCAATCCGTCCTTTATCTTGCTTACAAGGCCAGGCTCCCCACGAAGACGGACCTCATCAGATATCTCACCCTGACGAGGACTAAAGAAAACGGTCAGTACGTTTAGCACAATATCAAACGCACACACAATTTAACAAGGCCAGCCTGGAGCTTTGGGTCTAATGGTCCACCACAACCAACGATGAGGTCTTTGAGGCCTTGTCCGCCAGGACCTATGATAGCACGATGGTATTTCTGTTCGATGAAAAGTGTATCAGTGGTCTCCTCTGATACCTGGTCAACAATCGCGAGAATGGCAGCCTTTGCAGCATTGATAGCTTCCTTGGTGCCACGAGCAGTAACTCGAACACAAGCAGTCTTGTCCTCTGCACTCCGTTCGATCTCGAGTTGGGCTCCTGTTTCTCCCTTGATCTCATTGATGCTAGCGCCGCCCCTACCAAGGACACGGGCAATGGCTCTCCCTGGGACAGTAAACTGGAGGACGTTGTTCGTCTCTTTCTCAACCTCCAAAGCGTCCAGTAGCTCCGATTTAGCCTGAGCAACGCCTTTCCTTCCACCCTTGACGAGCACCTCATCTGGTTTGAGTGGCTCCCGTTTGTTATCCCCATATTCACCAGACTGGCGGGGAAAATTGATCTTGACACTGTATTTGTCTTCCAAGCGAACAACGTATTTTCCATTCTGACCAATGAGCGAACCATGGTATTGATGTGGAATTTTGAGGATTTCAGTTGTCTCATCAGCCTGCATACGATCACTCATTGTCAAAATTGATACCCAGACATCGAAGAGCTTACTAGTCGTTCAACTTGCGCCAGGATTCGCTTCTTGGCTTCTTCAACGTTCTCCTTACGTCCAGTGATCTAAAACCTTTACTTAGGATCATGAGAGCTGGTTTGAATGACTATTTTACCTTTAACTTAACCATCTGGGGTGGTGCCTTCTTCTTCTTTGATAAGTCCTTCTCCTCTACATCGTCGTGAACGTCGACCCTAACGTTGAATTGTTCCCTTAATTTGTTGAGGTTAGATCCTTGAGTACCGACGACCCGACCAACGAATTCTCTGTCGATCTCAAAATCCGTAAACTGCAAGAACCTCAGACTGTAGACATGAGAAATGGTAATGAAGTATCCATACGTAGCTGCTAGCTATTGCATCTTCCTTGGCGCATTCGACGATCTGATGGATCCGTTCCACTGCGCGGTCGACCTCTGAACTGATACCGCAAAGCCAGATGATATCCTCAGTCAAAGGATCACCAGCCTCCGCCCCAAATTTGATGAACAAAGCTTTGTCCTCGCCAATGATCCTAGTAACAATGAATATGAATAAATTATTCACTCTCAAGAATGGGATTCCTTACGAGTCAAGGGTGCCATCTTTACCTATCACAGCCTTGTGCCAGCGCTTCTCGATTGCAACGACTTCCGTCTTGACATCAGCAGCTTCCTTGGCCATCTTGAGCAATTCTTTAGAGACCTCTTCCAGGTGTTTCTCCTTATCCACAGATGAAGGTGATGCAGAAGGAGAGAAAGGATCATAGACCAGTAAAACCGAAGATTGTTGCGAGGATTCTAAAGGGAAGAAAACTTGTACATTGTTAACTTCGTGGAAGTCTTCCAATCTGGGTTGTTTGTTCAAAGATGTGTCAACAGCAATGTGATGTAACATACTTCTTTGCATTCTTCGCCTTGATAACTTCGTGGCTAAGCCAGTCAATGCTGACCTCTCTTGTCGCACCTATCAACTTCCCAAGAAGCTCCGAGACTTGCCTAACAACGCCGTCGACAACCGACTTCTCGCCGACTATGTCGATGTTGAGAACGGATGACTGAGCAACTACGGTGGCTGAAGGAGTGAAGACAGAGACACCAGGATGAGCAACACTCAAGGTCTCAGGGTACTTGATACGCGTGATGTAACTCAACAATTGGCGAGAGAGTGCGATAGGTCCGGGAAGAGGGAACACGTGGATATGGTGCGAATCGGCCATTTTTTTGACAGCAGAAAGCCCACTGGAAACGTCTTCTGGCTTCCCGTAGACGATAACCTCTTCAATAGGATCCTCAGCACTAGGAATGATAACGGAGCATTTGCTTTTCGCCAAGATATCTTCCAAAGCCTTGCCAACGAAGAGGCGATGGTGCATCTTCGAGAGGGGCATCTTCGCCTGAATTAGTATGGTCTTGTACATTTGAATGGTATTCTTGATCGCTTCAATTACGCGCGTGACGACCTCGCGGTCGCCGCTGGCAACAATTTCGCGCTCCGCATTCAAGGTCAATTGAATATCTTCGCTCTGGGCTACCTGAAGAAAATGGGAGCGAAGAGCAATAATGAAGGGTAAAATGTGGGGTGGGATATCCTTGACGCGCTGAGTGGACCTAGATGTCTTAATGGAGACGATCTCGTTGATCATGGCACGGGCTTCGTGTGCGAATGGTTGGGGGCCGGAAATAGTGATAGTAAGAGTAGGCTCGTCCTCATCCTCTCCTTCAGCGGAAGGCGTGGTTGTTCCAGTCGGAGCTTCATGCCCAATACCGTTAGGGGTGATGGTCTCCTTGCGGGGGATATCTACCTTGACACCAGTTTGATCTCGGATTTGTTTGAGGGTAGCACCTGGGATGAATAAGTATGGAATGCATTGGACCAATAATTGGCACTAGCCTTTGGATCCGATAATAGAACCGACGGTAGAAGAGGGAGCAGTTAAAGTCAGGGTAACCTGGACAAAAGTTGAGCAGGGTTAACAGAGCGATCCTACAATGACCTACCATAGGGCTCAGAAGGGACAGTAAGTGCCGTTTAGCCTTTTCCAGTTCTTTCTCAGACTCGGACTTCATGTGAAAAGTAGTCTGACGAGCTTTCTGGTTTGCCGACGCCTCGATCTTGACCTTGAATTTGGACATGGCCCGTTTCATGACCTCGCCGAGAGAGACTGGTTTTCCGTCCTTAGTGGTTGGGAGGGCGATGGCAGACAGTGTGAAAGAATCCGAGACCATGGGTTGAGACCGAATGCTAGCCTTGATACGAGGACCAGAGTCTGCACCCCACGCATACTTTGGTGGAGGGGCGGCAGTGGATGAAAGAGCCGGGAAATCAGACTGCGAGTCGGTGTCCAACACCCCCTGACCATCTCGAGCCCTGACAGAAAAATCCTCGACGCGAGCTGGAAACGGGTCAGGAGCACCTTCGAGTGCCTTCAACCTCTACTCATTACAAGGGGTGACTACCAGCTGGCCAAGGAAAGAGCACAGGACCGCACCTTGTTGTAATCAGCCGCAGAAAGAGCCATGACTAGGGTACCGGGCGTCGCTCGACGCGTTGCAAAACCAGAAAATAAAACCAAGGTGGAGGAGCAAAAATATGGTGCCCGTGTGAAAATTCTGAGAGAGGGGTTACCTTCCATATAAGGTGTGACTTCGTGTCACGTGTATTTATTTTTGTGACGTGGCAGGCCTCCGTTGAGAAGTGATCCATGGGACCAATCTCGTGGAAGAGAGCAAGCCTGGTACTTCTCCTCTCCGCTACTGCGTGTGTAAGCTCGTTCCTAGAGGAGCCGCTGCTTCGCACAGATCAGGTGAAGAGTGTGCTTGAGCACGAACCTGTCCGTGGTGAACCGCTTTGCCACCACACGGTACGCAAATAGTGCGCCGTTCCGCCCATCTTCTTACCCACCTCACCAGACAACAGGCCCCATAGAGACTACGTTGTGCGATTACGAGACCATCGAGAGCGTCAACGAAGAACTCTATGCAAACCTCCACGACCTCGTCCAAACACCCTTCTTCCGGTACTTCCAGGTAGGGCTTCTGCATTCCACGCAGCTGACGATTATAATTGGTATTCCATCAGGTTGATTTATACCGGGAATGTCCCTTCTGGCAAGAAAACGGATTTTGCATGAACCGTGAATGTGGGATTACTACCATAGATGAAGTGAATCGTCTATTCGCCTTGTTTTACTGCAAATACTGATGTGGTCGCCTTCGCAGAGTGAAATCCCAGAGAAGTGGAGAGCAGCAGCCCTGAGCAAGATCGATTTTCCCCCTGCCGATCAGGTATGGGATAGTCCCATCGGCTATTCATCCTGCTTGACCCAATCCTCAGCGAATTCAACTGCCGGGTTGCTACTATCGCGACTCTGACTTCTGTTTTCTAGACGATTTAACAGGCACGTCAACGCATTTCGTTGCTAACTGTGGCCCCTGCTTAATATTCATTGCAGAGGGTGAATATTTCGATCTCGTTGACATTCCAGAGAGGTACACAGGGTATTCGGGACCACCTACACATCGTGTTTGGAGGGCAATTTATGAGGAGAATTGTTTTGGCCTTTCTGAAATGAATCTCCTCACTGGAAAATCACCGGTGCCTGTCAGCCTTCCTGACACCTTAACAGATGTCCTGCGAGCCCCTGTCAATGGTGAAGATACCAACGATGAATGTCTTGAAAAAAGGGTCTACTACAAGATTATATCTGGTTGGTATTTGTCCTTTGTCGCGTTATCATCACAATGTTTACTGTTGCAGGTATGCATGCGTCGATATCGACGCATATCTGTGGAGAGTATATGAATCAATCAACGGGTCAATGGGTAAAATACTCACAAATCAGTGTGCTCTTCATCTCATGCCATCTTGCAGGGTCCAAATTTGGAATGCTTCGTTACTCGGGTGGCTTCACACCCTGAACGGCTTCAATATGTCTATTTCAATACTGTGCTCCTTCTTCGTGCAGCCTCCCGCCTCGCACCGTACCTTTCCGCGTACGACTACTGCACTTCATCTTCCACCATTCCGCACAACCATCCTGATCAGATAGACTTGATACAAGAAGTCCGAACCCTCGTAAGACTGCAGAATGTCCTGGACATAGCTAAGCATGTTGGGAAGTTCGATGAGCGCGTGCTTTTCCGAGGAGAAAATGCAAATGTACTGTGATTTAGCTTCCATTTGTGTGATGTACTGACAGGAGGTGGTATAGATTCTAAAACAGGAGTTCAAAGAACACTTCCGGAACGTTTCCCGCATTATGGATTGTGTAGGGTGTGACAAGTGTCGTTTGTGGGGCAAGGTTCAAACGACTGGTTTGGCTACAGCTCTCAAGGTCTTGTTTGAGATGGACGAAAAGGCCTTAGAGTGTGTCTTTTCCCCTGACTGCGTTACCCATACTGACGGACTGTACTACATAGTCCTCGCAACAATCACAACTTACTACAGCGCTCGGAGATTGTTGCATTAATCAATACCCTCCACCGGTTCAGCGAGAGTCTTCACCTGGTGGAGCAATTCCGAGAGATGTGGAAACACGTAGGACAGCGAGATTCGGAACGCCTTATTCACGAGGCAGAAATGGCCGTTGAAGGCTATGTATGACCCGCTGCTCTGTTGAATTTACTGCAGCTGACGAGGGCATTTTAGCCGCGGAAATCACCCCATGTACTCGAGCACTCATCCGCCCAAAAGGAACAAATCGTGGGGTCACCAGATCCGTCACAGGACCTACAGGACGTGCCAATGACTGTGAAGCTTCAAGCCTACTTGCTCGAGTTGATGGGAAAGTCCAAGATACATGCGCTTGCCTGCTTTGGTCTGCTGTCTGAGTTCTGGCAGCGCCTCGGCAAATCAATCCTTCCCAAACTGCGAACTGAGCTCTGACACTGTCAGGTACTTCTGTTACTGCTGTATATGTGTATAGTATTGGTATGGTATGCTCTTTGTTTTTGGTACCTCTTATTTATATTATAATGGATAATGGATATGCATTGAGGTACTCAATGAGGATCCCATGGTTAGTCTGTATACTAATGCCCTACGAGCAAGCCAGGGCGCCTGTGTCACAGCAGAACTCTTAACAACCCGTGGCGGTTACTCCAAATCAATGTCGGATGGACTTTTCGCAAACGCACATAGGAAAGAGGACAAGGGATAATGCCTCAGGCCTCAACTTGGAGCCTTCGACCCAATTGAATTTCCAGCCACAAGAAACATATTATGATCGGGAGTAGTACATCATGTAGCGATCACCCCCACGGCGACGGACTACGGGTTGTGGTTGTGCACAAAGCAAGCACAGGTTGGCATGTACTGTATTGGCCAGCAAGGACATGGTTGCGCGATTGAGGCGATCGGTTGGAAACACTTACATAGATCTTATGGACAGTACTTAGTAATTGTCCATGGGATATTTACTTACTGCCGACGGCGGAGGACATTGGGCAATGACAAAGGACAACTTGGGCCCAAACCGTACAAGTCCAAACTTTGTGGCTTATCATTTCCAAATCCGTTAGCACTTGGCCTTATACATAACAGGCCACAGGGAGTCGAATCTGCATTCTTGATCCCCTCCACAGTCCTATGGCTTCGCAACCCATTTGTGTTCTCGAAGATTTTGCTCAACTCGCATACGATTTCAGTATCAACCTCGATGGGCGTGTTGAACGACGGCCTGACTGCTGTTGTAGAGGAGGCAA
This sequence comes from Scleroderma bovista, assembly GCA_037178675.1. Taxonomy (NCBI): domain Eukaryota; kingdom Fungi; phylum Basidiomycota; class Agaricomycetes; order Boletales; family Sclerodermataceae; genus Scleroderma; species Scleroderma bovista. The sequence goes on along the minus strand of JAYMGJ010000147.1, from coordinate 93,016 downwards.
TGCCATTGTCTACAAAGGATCTCTCCTTCCGGACGGCGTCGAGGTAGCAGTGAAAATCCCTTGTAGCAATCTCCCTGCAGACGAGACCCGAAAGATCATTAAGGTTCGGATGCTGAAAATGTGGCTTCCTTCTGTGACTTTTTCCAGGATATCGTTCGGGAAGTCCACGCCTGGTCTAAATTGTGTCACAAGAACGTTCTCTCGCTCCTTGGCATCACCACTGAATTTGATCGCACGATTTCCCTTGTATCTGTATGGATGGAAAATGGAAATGCGCATGACTATGTTCAAGATAAAGAGGTTGATCCTCGCCCTCTGGTGCGTTGCCGTGTTCACGTATGAATGGCATCTACATCATAGTAGTACTTAGATCGAGGGAATCGCACGAGGGTTACATTACCTGCATGACTATAAGCCAGGATCAATTTTTCATGGCGACCTCAAAGGTGTAGGTATCCTTCCCTCAGTGTGTGCGTCCAGATTTGATAAGCTATGTAGTCCAATGTATTAATATCTCAGGAGGGCAACGCCCTCCTCACTGATTTCGGTTTATCATATGTCGTCGATTCGTCATTGAGGATGTCCTTTACAACAATTTATGGAGGCACACTGAGGTGGATGGCCCCTGAAATCGTTGGTGGTGGGGAGGTATCAGCCGAAGGAGACGTGTGGGCGTTTGGAATGACAGCCCTAGTCAGTGTCCCCTGTTAACCTCCATGGCGTTTGGCCCATTCCTATATCCACAGGAGCTCTTTACGAGGAAAGTGCCGTTCCATGAGTGTCAAGGCCCTGGTGCAATCGTGTATACGATTTTGCGAGCACTGCCTGCTCGGCCGGGTGAAGAAGAAACCTTCTTTCGTCTGACTGACAATTGGTGGGAGATGTGCGCGTCATGTTGGAACCGCCAGCCATTCTTACGTCCACAAATGTCTGCTCTCGTGAAGAGTATTTACCCTAAGGCGAGGTCCGTTACAGCAATAGGGAATCCGATCCTTGGAATATCCGGTTTGATCAACCCATTCACATCCTCCCCGAAAATTCTAACCTTTTGTTGCCAGGTATTGAGGTCCGGAATGCTAACGAAGTCAGCTCTGCCGAATTGACTATTGGTGGACAACACTACAGAATTTCCAGTCAGCGAGAAGGTAATATTCTTCGAGAAGATTTTGGACCCCCTGTGTAAGTATCTGTTCCGTTCTAACGTGAATATTCATACACTCGACCTATGCAGAGAGTCGCCATTGCAGGACCAGTTCTCTTTATCGATCATCTCTTCAGGATCAGGATTTACTGAACGAATAGACCTGTCCTTTGATGCTCTTGATGTGTACATCAAATCGGAACAGTATAGTATGCCCAGCAGACAGCCCTCTCATATTTTTCTTATCAGATTGTATAGCATTCCGCAAAGCGCATAAACATTTGGAAATCGTCCTTAAGATTTCCCCGTCTGCTGTGAGCAGATAGATACATAATTAGCAGACGTTTGTCTGACAAACGGATCACAGGAGTTGGTGCCCCCTGAACTATTGATACCCACCACCGACGAGCTGCTTCGAATTTGCCCCCAGTAAGCTTGATGGGTCGATGCATCTGGTGTGCTATTTTTAACAGCTGTGTACCAGTTTCCGTATCCTGATCATCGGCAAGGTGACTCGTCTCACGATTTCATTTGATCTATCCTGACAATCCCACACACAGACTGGAGTTGGGAAGACTTCACTCATCAATCGTACTTTCGGTGTCGACGAAGCCGTTGAGTGGCCAATAACATATTGTTTGTTATTCACAATTCTTGTTAGCGTCCTGCCCACGACAAGCGAGGGAAGGCAAATATCGAAAAGCCACTGGTCTCCAAACGGAACAAGCGGTTTATCTTACATGATAGTCTTGGATTTGAGCCCGGTGAAAATAACAACATCGCAATTGTTCAGTCATTTATTGAAAGACGAAAGAACCACAAAGACGTCAAAGAGCAGCTGCATGCCATCTGGTAGGTTGATTGGTATTGGAAGCGAGTCCATGACAATCATTTCAATATTTTAGGTTGTGTTTCCAGATTCCCATCGACGCCTACGGCCAGCGAATGATGGAGACTGGAATGGAGAAGTTTTTACGTATGAAGAAGACCATATTAGGAGATAGTGCGTGGAACGTGCTTGAAGTTGGCTCTTGGATGCTGACTCCTCTTAGTCCCTACCGTTTTCGTGTTCACCAAATATGACAAACTTGTTGATGAGATAGAAATCAGATGGGAAGAAGAAGGCAGAGAATACGTCGAAAGTGACGTCGAAGTGGCAGCAGCTGAATATCTAAAGAAGCATTGCGTTGAATGTATCGAACGGCTCACGGGGGAACACGATATCCCATATCTTGCGGTGTCTAGTGCGTCCATAATGCTTTACCGAACTTTCCCGTGTGACTGTTATGTTGCACTGCAGCGAGAGCTCGCTACCAGGATAAATTGAAACAACTGGTTCAGCTAACGTACCAGAAGGTTTCCGAACATTTTGCGCAGCAGCAAGGCACCGGTCCTTCAGCAGTGTCTACAGTGACAGTTATGGCTCAAAGAGTGGTTCCTTCTTTGAATATCACTGCATCAATAGAGTATATCTTTTGCACGTTACCTCATATCAGTCGCTAATTCGCATGCCACAGAGTTGGAAAGCAAAGTTCGTCCATGTTGTGGCACCTGCGTTCATCAATAAAGCTTCTTTCCAAGGGTACTGGCAGGCGGTGTTTTCTGTTGGCAATGATTTTTCAGGCCACAAAATTCAGGATTGCCTCGGGGTTATTCATACCGACATCGTTAAGGTTTGGAACTTGTGCGATCCATCCGAAGTACGATTTACCTAATCTCGCCCATGCTATTGTGGATCATTGAATTTCATTCGCGCTGGCAGGTTCTAATGGGTGAAGAATTTCGAGCATCCATCTTTAATTTGGTTGACTTGCTCGAGGACAACAACCGTTCTTCTGATCCCTCCCAAATCCCCCAATATGCAACTACAGCGCAGTCATCGTGAGTCATTACACTGACATTTGGCACCACGGAGGACTTAAAAAGAATCATCGCTCACAGAGGTGGATTCGCGCAGATGGTTATGAGGGCCCTTGTGTGGGCCTACCAAATTTATACAAAGGCGTAAGCACACCTCTGATCAGTAAATTGGTGCATCTATGTAGAAGCTTTGTTTCAGGCCGGAGGTGCAGCGCAAGTTCATGGCATACATTGTGGACTTAACACATGTCATGGATCTGCTGTTCATGCTTACAGTCGGAAAAGATGAGCAAGAACTCAAGCCTTCCATCATCAAGGATACCGTTCTCGCCTACATCGAGTCGGCAAAGAGGAGGAATGGCCATACAAAGATTAAGGCATTCACTGGCAGTATCATTGGATATGGCGGCGATGTCTTCTCGGAGATCAAGTTCCTTGTCACGACGGGTTGTGATGGTGATGAGGAGTTGGGTCGTAGTATCGAAAATATAGCCAATGCCGGGAAAAAACTACAGGGGAGGATGTACTAGTTTCCCTGGCGCCTGCCAAAAGTTGTCATACAAAATTTACTCTCCAGGCGGTCCAGATATGCGGAGGAGCGGGACACTTCAGTCCGTGTTCATAGCCAAGCCATAGTCTCTATTTCCGCACAAATGGTTACACCAAGTTTGAAAATATCATTATTAAAGGTGTAATTTGTTGTGTCCACTGTCCACTTCGTATGAATGTGTCCCTTCCATGGATAAGTCCACCAGCATGTACGAGGTACGAACTGGGAAAACCTAATGGCAGATAGCACGTTGCCATGGCAGCTAAACCAACTGGCATCAGACAGATCGAACGAGGCGACCACTCAAAAATGAAATGTCGGAATATCAGGCCTCAGCCCGCACTCATACTGGTTGGCCGGCCTTAGGCACACATCCAACCTGAACGTAGACACCAGATGCCAATCTGCTGAGTGAGAGTGACCAGAGACCATGACAGTTCACCCGAGGTGTCCCCGACCAGACCGACGGCGCATGGAAAGTTTGTCACGCGCATCCTAACACAGTCACTACGGCAGACATCTCCAACACTATTGAGCACTGACGACTACAGAAATAACACATTAGATCCAAGGAGAGCCCATCAACGAGCATCCCTACCATTCATGCACCATGCACCATGCAGTTGATCTTTCAAAAAAAAATCGACAACTCTGCGAACTCGAGACACGGACACCAGCAGTTATTTTACCTTCAAAGCTAAGAAGATCGCCACCTATAGTAGCCACCAAGTCTACCGTGGACGGTTGCCGTGCATAACCGAGTGATGCTTCCACGTTTGTAGATGCAATGTTGGGTGCAGTTACCTTGTCGGTGACTCATCGGGGGGAGTAGAAGAAAGCCTAGGGTGGAGTGAGGTTTCTAGAAACGGAGTACACTTAGTACAAAGGCGACGTCTCATCTCGCTACCCATCGAGCCCGAAGGATAGTGCTGCAAAAGCGAGGGCAGCGAGAAGCTTGAACTTGGGACGGAGGTTGTTATGGCTGTAGGGACCGGTGACTTACGAGATTTCCGGATTCCCACACTCGTCGCTGTTGTCCTGCCTCGCCTCCTCGTCATCACTAGCAACAACGTCGATGTCTTAGTCTTCAGGCATGATCCTTACCGACGAAGATGACCCTCAGAGGATAAAGGACCCTCCAGTTTCTCTTCCAACCGTCCGCTATCCGCCACGCGCCGTCGGCCGTCGTCCTTTCAGTGCTCTTCCTGATTACGAGACCTCTCAAGCCCTCGCCTATAACCACCTCAATGACTCCCAGTCCACCTTATACAAACCTCCGAGAAGACGCTTCCTCAACTGGAGAGCAGCTCTTATTTCCCTTGCCATCTACATTGTTCTTACTCTCGTCATTGGCATTCCCATCATTCTCAAGGTGCCATCTCATCCTTGACATTACATTCCATCGTATTCACCCACTTGAAGCAGCAAAACGGGCCTGGAGGTGATGATAAATACCCATACAATTCCCTCGCTTCCTCTCCTTGGACTAACAAAAAGTCCGGTGCATATTATACTCCAAATATCAACAACATTTCCAGCCCAACACAGCTGGGAGTTTATCCAGTATGCAACAATTGGACCGTAGTTGCCGCTCTGGAAGGCGAATCTACTATGCAAGCATGGTAAGCCCTCTGTGTTCCGCCATCTCTTTCCATAATCATTCTCTTCTATTTCACAGGGTGGAACACGTTGTTTCTCCAAACAGTCAATTTAGTTTTACCTCAAATGCATCATCCATAAGAGACTCAGGAATCGTCCTAGGAGACTTTTACGTCGACGTAAATCCAAATCAAACAGTCCAGGACATTACCGTGTCGATCAAGATGCAAACATCCAGCAATTTCGTTTTTGACCGCACCTTTGTCTGTTTCGCTCTCTCCGACAACGTAACCGACCTCTCCCTCTATGTTTGTATATCCCTTTTCATCCAAATCTTACTTCTCACTTCAGTTCAGATACCTGCCAATCTCTCGCCCCCCGACAATATCCTATTCAATATTACACTACTCTTCCCCCAGTCACCTGTCCTTCGTCCAATTGAAGCCTTTGGCACTTTTCTACCACTTTTCTACCAACACTTTGGGTCACTTTCCAATGTCGTATCTTTCAAAAAGATCACCATCGAAGGTCCCACTTCTAGCATAACTGTAGATGTTCGTCGTCCACCCATCTCTGCCCTTGTTGATCAGTCACTCACCTCCGTAATTAGTCTCTGACAGCCAATCAGGCGTTCATAGAAACTTCGCTACAACCTATCGTTGGCAGCTTTAACGTGACTGACTCTCTGGTGCTCAGCACGGTATTAGCGTAGGCTTCTCATTTTTCGGATAATCGAGGCCTTTCTCTTAATTTCAACCAACAGACCCATTGACGCTAGTATTACCCTGTACAATGACCCGAACTCACTGTCCCCGACGTTCCTGGGTCTTGACACAGGGAATAGGCACGATCCTTTTTTACTCTCGTGGATGACCACTGACCTGATACTGTAGCAATCTGACTGCTATGGTGACTCTCTTAACTCCCAGCAATGGACCTGCCATGAGACCCAATTTCATTGCCGACATGCGCACGTTCTATGGGACATTGAGCACAACCTTAGTCCATGACCCTTCATCCTTACCTGCATCCATCAAACTGCATGCAGAAAATGGCATCGGCCCATCCAACGTTATCCTCGATGAGAAGTTCCAGGGTGTATTCCAAGTTACTACCAAGCAGGCGGCGGCGGTAGTCTCCCAAGGAGATGCTACGTCAATAAATCCATGGAACCCGGAACTGCAACGAAATTTAGTGACTGCTGTCAACACCACTGACCGGAAGGAAGGTTGGATAGGTTGGGGGAACTCCCCGGGGTACCTCGAACAAACAGGGGAAGTAATAGTCGATTCCTCACTTGCGGACGTGACGTTATTTTTCCGGGGTTAATAGACGGACTCCACGAGCTACGTGATGCTTGGAAGGTCGACTTGTTGGACAAGCTTAACCTGGTTGAGAACTGATTATTCGCACTCATTTGTTATCCTCTCGTTTGTCTTTGAATTATTTCAGTTCCCTAGCATTGATATGTATGTATCATATTCTCATCGCAAACGGGCGAGTAGTATCTTCATGTAAAGAGACTTGCTGGGGTAGCGAGTCCGATGTCTTAAGCTTCGAGTTCATCTCTACTATGTAGGTGGTGAATTCCCTCGTAACTTACCAGGCTACACACCAGCTATGTACCCCTGACAGCAGACAACGCATCAGATGGTAAATACTTCATTGTGAAATGACTGGTGAGCTGACAATACTAGTATCAGTGCTACGTAGTCTCTATTGGTGTTCCGATCAATTGGCTGCTTGTTTTGGTAATCTTTTTGCTTGTCCGAATCCTCACCAAGCTGACTGCCGCGTGCACACAGAGTACTCCTCGGCGACACATAACCTAACGCTTGCAGATTCCGTCATAACTTCGATTTATCTGCCGCGTCACAGCCTCCGAATCACCGATGTCTACCATGCCCACTTCCTTGTCGTCTCCCGAGATCCATTCGTTGAGTATCAAAGATGTCTCTGATGGGGATCGCGAACAGGCAGCAAAGGTCAAAGCTAAGGCTAACAAAGCGTTCACAAGTATGGCGTCGACGCGTCAATACTACAAGGGACTTTCATCGTACTGATCAGCGGTGTAGGCCACAACTTTACTGAAGCTATTAAGCTGTACACCGAGGCAATTGAACTGAACCCAACGGATGCGACGTTCTGGTGTAACCGTGCTACTGCGAGAACCAAGCTGGAAGAGTACGGGTTTGCACTCACAGATGCTTGTACGTCGTGTTTTGCTCTTCGCGTTTTGTGATCGTGAGCTGTGCCAGTTGATCTACCGGTTCTCTAGCGAGGGCCATTGAGATTGATCCGAAGTACACGAAGGCATACTACAGGTGCGCATGTGTTGGGATGACATAAGGTATTCTGAGAGGTCTATTAGGCGTGCGACGTGTTACCTCCAGATTGCAAAACCTCATGTTGCTATTGCGGATTTTAAGAAAGTGCTGGCCTTTGAACCGAAAAATGAGACTGTGCGAGCACAGTTGACCGCAACCCAAAAACTAGTGCGGAAGATCGAGTTCGAGAAGGTGGACAACCCCTCTCTGAAGATTCTGTCTTATGCTGACCATGTTTCTATCCCAGGCGATCGAGATGGAAGAAGAGAAAAATGCAGTAGATCGCTGCCTGGAGATTATTGCGGAGGGTTTGTTCGTTGCCCTCTGGTCCATGGTCGGCTGATCATCGAGGTGTCCAGGAGGCTGCGAGGTAGAAACCGGCTACACCGGTCCCGTGTTACATCGGACGGAAGACGGGAATTACTCTATTACCCACGCATTCGTTCTAAAAATGGTCGACTGGTTCAAGCAGGGCAAGAAACTCCCCCGAAGATACGCTTGGGAGATCGTTCTTGGAGCGCATGCGCAGCTCGCCAAGGAAGAGAGTCTTGTGCAACTCAATCTCGATGAAGGGGAGACGTGCGACGTCATCGGCGATGTTCATGGTATTTCCAAGTCTTTGAAACGGCTGGTAGACGAACCTTACTTGTCTCTCGTAGGCCAATTCTACGATCTTCTGCATTTGTATTCCCTTACAGGTCCCCCGAGGGATGATCACTATCTTTTAATGAATGGAGATCTTGTCGACAGAGGTTCTTGGTCTATGGAGGTCATCCTGATTGCATTTGCATACAAATGTGAGTGCAAGTTTGTGGATGCGGCTAGTATCACCATCTGAAGGGTATCAGGGCTGTATCCCAACCGAATGTTCATTAACAGGGGAAACCACGAAGCAAAGGAGATGAACCGGACATATGGCTTCGAGGGCGAAGCCAAACATAAGCATGGAGAACAGTCATACAAGGTCACAGAGCTTGTGCTTCTGTCCGTTGAGTAGACGCTAATGTCAAGTGCTCGTTATAGCTGTTCGCACATGTTTTTACGACGAGTAGGCACTTTGCCCATGAATTTCTTCGATGAGTTGTTTGACTGATCTTCTTTCAGTACCGTTGGCGACGTTAGTCAGCGCGACGAAGAAGTCCACCGATGTTAATTCAAAATCGATCCTGTCATCAGGTGGACTCAAACGATACTTTGTTGTTCATGGTGGCTTGTTTAGCAAAGATAATGTCACTCTGGATGATATCCGCAAGATCCCCCGTATAGGAAGGCAACCAGGGCAAGAGGGACTGATGTGTACGTATACTTGAAATGATCACTACACCAAAGCTGACTGTTCCATTTCATCACAGGTGAGGTATTTTCCTGGACAATATAGGTTAAAATGTAGCCACCTAAAATATTGGCAGATGCTTTGGACTGATCCACAAGAGGCGCCAGGACGCGGTCCAAGTAAACGAGTGCGCATTGCCTTACCCACGTTGTCATAGTACTTCTTAGCTGTTGATCGTAGGGCGTGGGTCTTTCATTCGGACCAGATATCACCAGGAAATGGTGTACTCTGAACGGTGTAACTGGTATCATCCGGAGCCATGAAGTGAGACCAGGTCCGTGGAGCTTGAAAAACACTCCCGATATGTGTTCACTTGCGTTCCCGTTTCTAGATGGTTATGCTGTCGAACACGAAGGTCTCTGCACAACGGTACTTTAAAATTCAAGGGGGTCGGCTCTTCACATAAGCTCATGCATGTCTAGGTCTTTTCCGCACCAAATTACGTTGACCAAGTGGGCAACAAGGGCGCATATGTGCGTCATTTTTTTGGGGACACAGTGAACGCTAACTGAGATGAGCCGATAACAGATCCGAATAGACGCATTGGGGGACCTGAGGTATTATCAGTTTGAGGCACAGCCCCACCCCCCACTAAAGCCTATGGCATATGCAACGGGAGGCTTGGCGAACTTGTTGATGTAGACATGTATAGATCGCCTTACATGGTACTTACGTACGTGTGATATCCTTGTGTGTAATACAGCATCCAAAGATGTTCAATCACATTATTAGGGATTGAGTCGTTCACTAATGACAATCAGTGTCTGTCGATGTAGCTATCCGCTTCGTCTTCCCAGATACGCTTGCGCCTTACTAATGGTGCGACCATTACTCCTTCATCCTTTGCAGGCCCCATGATATGCCAACAAGGGGTACAAAGTAAGCAGGGACTCTCTCCCAAACGGATGTCTCCTGAGACGGATATGACCGCAGGAACTTTGCAGCATGCTTTACAAAGCTCCGAAAGGGTTGGTGTCAAATGGAGTATAAGTGGATAGCCCGATGGTTCATCTGATGGATGCGGAACCCTGCACAACACTGGTTGTCAATTTATGTTTAAGTATTTGGGGCCCGAAAAAGCAAAATACCGGATCTGATCGACCACTATGAAGTGCTCACAGTTGCCCCAGTGGAGCATCCAATACGGTTGGTTAAGTCGTAGCTTGAGAGAGTTGAAAGGAGTTTGATTGAGTGATGTAAGTGACTTTTCTATGGCAGGGCGCTTATCCTCCGGCAACCTGGCGATATGCGCCTGGAGTCTTCTGTGTTGCACAAAGGTCAGAGCTGACATGTTAGGTTTACAGGTGTATGCACGCCTTACTCCGCGTAATCTGCGCCTGGTCGACCCTCACCATATATGATACCTTCTATTAGCAACAGACAACCTTCTTCGGCCGGGGGCCCAGTGTCATAATAATATCCACTGAGATCACCTTCCGTATCGACCTTCTCTTCTGGCATCTCACTGGAATCACAAGGGATTGATTGGATGAAGTCACCTAGTGTTTGGGATGCCAAGACGCTGTGTCGAGACATACGAACTAGGTAACTCTGTACCCAGGGAATCCGATTATAAACTGTAACGGTAAGGACAGAGTCGGAGGTACCGCGCCTATCAGAGCCATGCCGAGCGTGTTCCGCCAACGATCCGTGCCCTGTCTTTTTTACTGAATGTAGCGCGTTAAAGTCCGAATTTTTGGACGTTCGCATGAATAAGGTTGACTCTTTGCCGAATCTGCACGGGATTGTTAGTGGTGGGGAAGTTGGAAATAAGTGGAGTCCGGACACACCCCCAACATCTAAGAGGAGCAGAGACCAATTGTTCTTGCAGGGCTCGAAGCTCAGGGGTATCACGGTTGTCATCTGCGACTGTAGGACGTTTGCGCTTACGTCCCTTAGTCGTGGAACCATCGGCTTGCTCAAGGGCATCAAATATTGCATCGTCATGTTTAAGGGAAAGGTGAGCAGAGAGTGTAGGGTTATTCCAGGTGTTCTCGACGGTTGTTTTCAATTCGGTGATGCTGTTCGGATCCAATGTTCAGAGTGAGATAGCCATTACAGCCAAAACGAAGACGGACGTACCCTCCCAAGCACTCTCCTTCTACTGCGGCCTGTTCGTCATTGGAAAGCGCTTGCCAGCCAGGATGTTTGAGCACATCTTCAGTAGTAAGATTGGCGATGGCTGCCGCCTCCTCGATGAACTTGGCAACGTCAATTGGCTCTGAAGGGGGACCAAAGAAACAATCGTGAGCACGGCTGAAGTCGACGTTCATTTGGTCCAGATTATGTCACTGGCTCATCGAACTTGGTAGCGACTTACATAATTTGGAGATTGTGACAAATCGGATTCCCGCCACTACAACACTTTCACTTCACCCCATCTTCTCCGGAGCGCGACCATTACCGTAGTCTGCAATGGCGACTACCAAAGAATACATAGACAGAGCCGTCCAGACCGTACATGAAACTCCAGTCTCTGCCTACTATGACCCAGCCATCATGTTAGCGGCGACAGGGGTAACACCCACCAGGCATTCATCATCAGATACATCCAAAAGCCCCGTCTCATTTTCACAGGCCCCCTTGCATCACAATCGGCACGCATATACCCAGTCCACGCAACTTAGAAGTCCCACAATTTTTATAGATTCTCTGAATCGAGTCGATTCGCAACGGAAGCAGCCTGCACTTGATGTCCGACGGCCCACATTGACCGCTGATAGCAGGCGCGTGGTATCTATGCCAGAGAACGAGGCAATGAACCTTTCGTCACGTAAGGACGATCCAGGCGTGCGAGTGGTATCCATGCCTGACAAAATCAAGTCCCACTTTCGATCCTCCACGGAATCTTCAGCTTCAGGCCCTTCTGAATATTATCCAGGACGGAGTTGGCGCGCACGAGCACATCGACCTTCTTTGGACATTCCTGAGACGCCATCGCCTCCAACTTCTCCGGAATCATACCATGTTCGTGGTTGGGACGAACAGTTTTCCCAAGCGCTTCTGCATAGCAGCGGCACTCCGGAGCCTCATTTCGAGGAAGTTAAAGGTCAGTAATCCAGGGGTATATATGCTCCTTGCCGCGTCAAGGCGGCGCTGAATTCTCCACAGACTGGGTGACATGGGCCAATTCTCCCCCTCGACCCATTCCAGCGCTCCATGGTCCGTTGTCCTTGCCCTATGCTAGGTGTCCATCGTGAGTCTTAAAAAATAGTAAGGAGCATGAAAATCATTCATCTCGTTGTAGAGGAGCAGAGGGTACAATCATCGAACGACCTGACAATGTTTCTCGTGTGATATGGGGTCTGGGTTCACATCACCAACCCTTTGGTCCTTCGCCTGACGGTATGCATGGTTATTTGGGCCCCACAGAACAACTGATTAGTTGAACATTAACTCAAGCCCCCCCGTGTATGAAAAGTAAGCGGACGGCCCTCCCAAAACATTATCAATCGCAGCAGCCATTGTTGACGAGGAAGGGCCAAGGAAAAACCGGTATGAGCGAAATCTGTCCTGAGCTTGAGTCTTTGGACAAGGACTATGTCAGCCAAGTACCTGACCAACTGTCATATGATGAGGTCAGTTTTGGTCGGACGAATTGCAGCTACTACCATGAGGACGATAGCGAGATCCTCCCTCCGATGGAGAGGTTATCGTTGGAATTGCGGTCTGCACTACTTGATCGAGCTTCGAAGGGTTCCACTGCCGATACAGAGCAATATCTTCGTTGCCCAGGGGACCTTCAGCCAGTTGTCCATTCAACTTCCACTGGGTTCTTGCAACCTTTTTCGAGTTCAGCTGTCGACTCGCAAGTCGACAATCCCGTCCGACCTTTAGTGAGGCATCCCGCTGTCGAGATCGATCAAAAATACCATCAACAATATGTCCAACAATCCCGACGAAACCATGGTTTTCAGGGACAGGACATTCTTCCAACTCCTCCAGATTCCTCTTCGCCCCTCTGGTCGTCGCATTTCTCGCCTTGCTATGGACAGTCTTTCTCCTCAGATACTGATTTCTCCCTCCGCATGTCAAATAACGCCAAAAGAATGCATGGTGTAAGCATAGGTTCTTTGTAGCATCAAAATCTAGCTTCATGCCATTGTTGATCGCGGACAGAGCCTCTACTCCTATGAATCCTTTAGCTCCCTCCCGGAGAATAAGAACGACAAGCAGGTAACAAATATGTGGCGAAACTCGGAACAGTCAAACGCTTTAGAAAGATATTTTCGGCACATGCAACCTGAACAATCGATAGTTTCCCCTTTTCTTTCCACCACAAGCAACGGAGCCAGGAGGGGCGTGCACAATCTTGAAGACGCTCAACATACCGCCATGCCCATGCCACCTCCCGAGTTACCGCAATCCTGGGCTCGCAATTTTCTAAACACAAACGCGATGTTGGTGCCTAGCATCGTTAGTCTGACGCAACGTCACCTCTGGTCAGTGTCTGAGGAAGACAAAGGTGGAGGGATGGAGAGTTCCCTATTGAAGCCCGTTCAAGATCGTCCAAGTCATGTACCATCACATGAGCAAGTGGAATTCTCTGGGAAGTCTTTCAGATTAGTAGATACCCTATCTGCGAACCGACCAATGGCACGGAGCCCCGAGGAGGACAAATCCGTCGCATTAACACCAGTGCATTGTCACAGGAACACTCTCCCCAAAGTCCGCCTTCCTTCCCTCAAAAAGCAAGGAAATGCTACGCAGCACTGTGTGGGAAACGAGCAGCAATCGCAGTTTCGCTTCGGAGATAGCAGGAAGCACCGTCCCAAGTTTAAAGAAAAACCTCATACCCAAGGACTGGTTGGTTAGGTGGGGATATGTTCATTCCATTCCTTACCATGGTTTGTCGATACGCAGCTTCCGTGTTGTATAATTATTACAGTATCGGACAGTTGATGAATTACAATGTGGCCATGAATGCCTCCCACCTGACATCGATCTGAGTTATTTCGTGGTGACAGTGATGCATAATAGGAAGAGGAGTGCGAAGGAAAATTTGAGAGATACTGCTCTATTCTTATCTGGCGACTACTCCGAAGTTGGAATTCAACGTATGCATTCGTTCGTATTGCAACGCCGCAGGTCCACGAATCAAGGCTTAACGAACAGATCAGTAAACTTATCCACAGCCAGGTCAGGGAAGTTCTTCCTGTCCGATACAGTTTCCAAGATACTGTTTAACCAAACTCATCAGCAAAACCAGATAAAACATGACATTCTGTCACTCACGTCTTCTGGTGGGCCTCGTCGAAGTGACGAGAAATGTGTCTCTTAAACTTCTCGACCAACAGTGGCGTGCCTTCCTCGCGGCGAAGCCTGTGCCCGACAGGGTATTCGACGACTACCTCGTCCAGTACTGTGCCATCATTCAATTCTACTAGAAGGGCATTCCCAATCGAGCGCTTTGCCGGATCATGATAATCAACAGAGAAAGTCTTGTTCTCAACACAATGAATTTTAGCGCGAAGAGCGTCAATCCTTGGATCGGCGGCTGCTGCGTCAGCGTATGAATTGGAAGTTAATTCGCCAAAGATGAGAGGGTAGGCGACCATGTAGCTGATCGCATGGCTAAAGGAAGCAATTATACATCAGCGTAAACCCCCGAGAATCATAGCACCCACTCTCTGTCAGCGAAGTTGTGCAATGGACCTTGTTTATCAATGATACGGATAGCAGCTTCTTGTGTGCTAATCCTCACGCTCTTGATATCGTCGGAGCTCTTTCCCGTGGCCTTCAGATGAGAGTGGATGGTAAGAGCTGCCTCCACAGCAGTTTGTGCATGGAACTCCGCAGGATAAGATATCTTGAAGAGGACATTTTCCATGATATAGGAACCAAATGGCATTTGGAACTCAAATGGCTTGCCCTATCAACCACTCGCTATTAGCACATGTCTATCAGAAATCAGATGGTTAGGAAAGCCAGCTACCTTGAACAAGACATCATAGAAGCCCCAGATCTTGGCAGTGAGCACAGATGGGAGACCAATCTCACCCCTCTTCACGAGAAGCGCGAGGTTGACAGCACGCGAGCACGCATCCCCAGCTGCCCAGGACTTGCGGGGTCCAGTATTGGGTGCATGGCGGTAGGTTCGAAGGGACTGGCCATCAACCCAAGCTTGTGAAACCGCGTCGATAGTCTGAGCATGGGTCAAACCCCTGACGAGAACCATTAGACCCAATCAAATCAACATGCACAAGAAAACTGACAGAAGCTTAGACACGACAGCAGTACTGGCAACTTTGACAAGAACAACATGATCCAGACCGACGCGATTGAAGGAATTGAGGAGAGCAAGACCACCCTGGATCTCGTGGGCCTTCACCATACTTTCCAAAAGATCACGAACTTTCAGGGGTTGCCCTTTGCGGGCGAGATGGTCCGCGACAGCAAGGATGGCGCCAAGGTTGTCAGACGGGTGGCCCCCTGCCAAAGGGAAACAGTCTCAGCTCACAAGCAACACAGCAACATGTAGCTTCGCTGCAATCCCCGAACTCGAAAGTACTTACACTCAGCAGCGAGGAAACAATCATTGAAGTCAAGCCACCGTATTGTGGTACCAATGTTGAACGCACCCCGGATAGGGTCCAGTTGATAGTTGGTTCCAGGAACCTTAGTACCTTGGTCAAGTAGAGTCATCAGTACACTCCCAAAACCTTCTGGAACGTTCGGAACACACCGTTAGGAACTATGGTTCCTTCTACCACCGGTCCTAGCAACCGGGTGCACTCTGGGAAGCGTAGGGCCTCAAGACCGCATCCGATAGTGTCAATGAGGCACAAACGCGCCGTTTCCAGCGCAAGTTCCGAGGTTACTTGGTAGTTATGAACATAATCCGCAATATCCTTAAGAACCCGGTCAGGTTCAGGACGAATGGCGGATTCTCCGTGGTGAACAGACATGGCGCGTGCGACTGTCCTCAGAACAAGAGAAGGCTGACTGCTTAGTGATGATCGATAAGCAATTGGAGATCGGACGAGAGCCCGAGCTTGGCGAATAGCAGTCAGCATCCTTGAACAAGTGCTTGGAGAATATCCACGACGTATTCGGATCCCGACCAACGGCAAGCGTTTGTCCAATTACTTACATACTATAGTACTACGGCGGGCATGCATCCGGTGAATCCCGCACACTGACCCCACTCAGTCTCCAAAATTACATATCCATCATTGTATGATAATCATTGCGGCCTTTCAGATGCGGCATACACTGTCTCTCGACTCGACAAGAACAAGGGTCATCTTTGGTCACATTGCTCACGACGACGAGATCAGTGTGACTGGCCGGTACTGCTGCCGCGTTGTCTTGCAGACGAGCACCAGGACTACATGATGCGCGGTCCGGTGAGTAGCGGACGAATCGCGAAATGCAGCTGTTAGCTGCAGTCTGTCAGTTTGCAGTCTGCCAGCACTCTCAAAGCCAGAAATGACATCACGACTGTTAGAAATAAGAGTAAAAGCAAGTCATTCCCTCCTTGAAAATTCGCGTGCTAATGTCTTAGTCTTTCATTCAAAACTCGTGCTACGGCGTGTATGTATGTGTTACAAGTTGCATGGCTGATAAGTTTGTTCCCGTAGTATTAAATACTAGCGGTGATATAGAGAAGTCATGTAGTCTTACATATTCCGTAGCGTGACGATATTACAATATAAGATATGACGATCGATATGGTTATCATGCCATGGGTCGTGCGCGTGCATCATCGGGTCTAGATCAAGGAGCTGGTCTCTAACAGAAGGATGATACCTGAAGAGGATCAAGGATAAGCAGGTAGTCGAACACTGCAGAAAATTATACGCACTGTGCACAATAGCGGGTATACTCTGCTCGCGGATATCGACAACCAAATCGGCCTTCTTCGGGGTTTCGTATTCCACATCCACGCCAACAAAGCCGGAAATTGCTCCACTACGCGCTTGAGCGTACATGCCGCGTCGATCCGTCTTCTCACAGTGGTCAAGAGGCGTCGCTACATGAATGAGGAAGACATTCCCTCCCGCTCCGCTGCTTGAAGCGATCGTGCCTATTGCGAGCGCTCTTGAGCGTTCCTCCGGAGCTGTCGGTGAAACAACCACGGCAGCGCCGGCGCGAGCTAATTCACTCGCGACAAATGCGATCTGCTGCAGCTTCTCGCGCCTCTCTTCTGGCGCAAGGCCCAGATTCGGGTGCAGGTCACCCTTTATAGATTCCCCAGCCAAAAGGGAAACACTCCGTCCACCTTGCTCGTTCAAAGCTACTTGGAGAGCCTTGGCGATGATATCCTTCCCAGAATTATACAACCCGGTAAGGAAGAGTACAAAACCCTGCTTGTTTCGCGGTGGATAGCTTTCACGCAGTCTTTCCACGACAGCCCTAAGCACGGAAATGTCAGGCTTCAGGTTCGGTTCTCGGAGCTGCCTACTTACGTGTAACTGAACCAATCAGGGATGTGGGCGCCAGCCCTCAGCCGCCTGCGCAGTTCTGTCCCTGAGATATCCATTGTCTCCATTCCAGCTGGAATCTCGTCCACTGGGTGGTACTCGTCTGTAGCAGGGACATATGTCATTTGTTGGAACGGTACCATTTCAATCTGTAGTTCGTCCTTGAACCTCGCTACAAGTTCTTGGGCATCGTAGGGACCATAAAAGTCCCTGCCTTGCGAATTTTTACCAGGACCCGCATGGTCGCGGCCAACGATAAAGTGTGTAGCACCGAAATTCTTCCGGATGATAGCGTGCCAAACAGCCTCGCGCGGTCCAGCCATACGCATGGCAAGGGGAAGGAGAGCGAGATGACCCATTCCATTTGGGTATTTTGTCATGATGGCCTGGTATACACGTACGCGCGTGAAATGATCAACATCACCTGGTTTGGTGAGTCCAACAACAGGATGTATAAGAATGTTGGCTTGTCTTAGTCGTGCTGCTCGTATAGTGAGTTCCCGGTGAGCACGATGCATGGGATTGCGGGTTTGAAAGGCAACAACTCTCTGCCATGATAGTTTTTTGAAATGTGCTCGCAACTCGGCAGGGGTGTCTAATAAAGGGTTTTGAATACCGAAGGAAGTTAGAAACAGAAGGGAGACATACATCGGAATGCAGCGTAGTCAAAGTGTGTGGGTGCTTGTATGGCTTGTACCTTGCCTCCGATGTAGTACTCCTTTACGCGGTTGCGGAGATACGCAACCGAAGGATGGGCTGGGTCATCTGAGCCAAAGACTTGGATGGCCTCCTTCACACGATCGTAAGTGTAAACATCTTCCACTGTGAGGATGGCGAGTGGTTCCTCATCCCGAGGGTCACGAAGTGTGATCCGAGCCCCAGGAGTAATTCCTAGTCTTTTTATTTCGTCTGACGAGACATCAAGAGTAATAGGCATGGGGAACAAGGCGCCATCGGAAAGTCGTAGGGTGTCGACAACACTGAAGAGCAATAAGCCAGTCAACCGAAGAAATTAGGTATGAAGTACCTGTTGTAATCACTCTCATTCATAAAGCCCTCCAGCGGACTGAAACCACCATTTAGGATAAGTTCGAGATCACAAAGCTGACGCTGTATTCATGTATTAAGTTAGTTGACGATGACGATGAACAACCACGCACGTCGGTAAGAATAATGTCCTTGAGCGTAGCGGCTTCAGCCCTGAGTTGGCTAGATATGGCTTCGTCGCGGACAACGAGATCCTAGAACAGCATTGTGTCAGGATGATTGAAGACTTGAATGATGCGTCCTACCTTCAACTCTCCGCCATGAGGTGTGTTGGCCATATCTGACTGAAATTAAGCAATAAAATGGGTCTTTCCTCTCTGCTAGGACATGGATTTATCAATGCTCGAGTGTACCCGGATGTTTCTGTTCGATGAGCTGATATCACGCAATAGTGGCAATATACGTCGTGAATGGCGACGTCGATGTGCCAATCGGATCTGAACACATCACCATCCTTGCCCAGCAAGCTGTCATTGCAACTGGAAGTTGTTCGCATTTTTGCGTTGTCCGCGAATAACATGGTTTTAAGGGGCGCCCGTTTATGTTCAGCTACGTAGCATTACAATGAGTTCCAAGCAAGTTCTGAGAGAACGTTATTTCGTGAGAACCTGCCGGTTTGGAAAGTGTTCCCTTTTCCGGACGGGCATGAGAAATAGTAAGTTTTGCCTCTGCTCTTAGTCATAAGTACGGCTGGAGTGCCCTCACTCATCAGCTTGAGCCATTCAAGTTGTATCCACCAAGCAAGGGTTCTGCCGACGCGGGCGCATTTCGAGTACTATAATGGTGCAAAACATCATCATTTGAAGAAGTGTTTTCGAGTGTCCGTCTCTGATTCATTCCCTGTGTGTTTGTCCGTCTCCAGAAGATATCGACTCATCAGTAATGCCTCCCATTGTACTTTTGTTCTTTGGTCCAGCTTCTCTAGGCGGAGGTCCTCGTTGCGAAGATATTCGCTAGGAGTTGACATCGAAATCTCTGAGAAGTCGATTGGATTTTTAGCCGCAGTGCAACGTATGCATTGAAAGGCCTGAGTCGGCTGGTTGTCATGATCGACTCTTCCGCCATCGAATTGACACAGCCGCTGGCATGATGTGCAAGGTACCTGCCGTCTATGATGGCGCAATTTTTCTGGTGAATCACCAACCTTGTATTGGCCAAGTTGGACTATGAACACTGGCCCGGATCAGTGAAAGGCGACTTGTCACAGAGCCCGTAGAACTTAAAAGCGGGGTAAACCGGTAAATATCACCTTCTATTACTGATTAGTAGCCGGAAGTTGTGCTTGTTCCATGGCATTAAGGCCGCTGTCAGCTGGCTACGCAGTTTTTTTTGCGAAAAAGGTCGACAACGTAGCCATCCCCTGAACGTTCGCTTTCTTCGACTTCACTACACCTTGAGAAGCCGTCTTCTCTTTCTTTCGCTTTTTGTTGTTATCGTCGGAGACGGTAGTAATTGCTTTCCGTACTTTCTTGGGTGCTGTAGCCACAGGCGATGGATCTAATTGTTGGTGCTTCAATGATCTAATGTGCGCATCGAGTTTTGCGAAGCTGCCCGATCATAATTGGTTAATCCAAAGTTGAGTGTGATGCTCGACGACATACTCATATGATGCAACTACTTCCGCCAGGATCACCGGTGGCAGGTACTGACCCAATAGGTCGCAAGCAAGCCGCGTTCTTCCCACTCCAAGGTAATGGCTTCAAAAATGAGGATTGTACTCCCAAGAAGCTCACACTCACGCCCCAGCAAGTCCTCGTGATTGTCCTCCATAAGGGCATCTTTCGCAAGCCCGCGAATCAAGCATCGGGACATCTCCGTAATTCGAGGACTGGTTAGCGTCATGACTTTTTCCTTTAGCTGCTCTTGAAGTTTTTTCTGTGAGTATCTGAAGACCGTGATTTCGGGCGTGATGTCTAGTAGTGTGTTCAATCCAATGTTGCCAATAGCTTGCCAGTTTCTGTACCTTTAAACTCGCATACACGTCTCATCGCATGTCTTGTGCACTCCAACGCACTAAACCTCATAATATCCTCAATGGTAATGGCCAATGACGGGTCCTGTGATGCGGAGAGCTGAGTTATCTCTGCCAGATTTGTGGCAGCTTCTTCAAATATATCGTCTGCTGGTCGGAAATTGACTTGTTCACCTTCACGCTTCATAAAGTGGTATCAGTATAGTCCACCGCATGGATCTATCCACTCTACCTGCTTGCACGCTGCGAGTAGTGGTATCAGAAGAAACAGTGGATCTATCGGTGTCATTACAAGGAGCCTCCCATCTACAGCAATTCTCCAGTTTACTACTCACAGCAAAACGGCGACACTCACCCGAGACTACGTTTTCTCCCATGAACCAGGAGCGGGCATTTGGCGGTGCCACTGCCTGCACTTCGAGCATCATTGACGAAGGTTTTTCGGTGGCATTTTGAGTCTGGTGGGGCAGGAATAAAGAAAGAACTCCTAGACGACTGGTCTGAGGAAAATTTATGTGCTGCTCATATGAGAGTACAGACCTGTCCGAGGATGAGGAAGACGCAGGAAACGCGTGGGAGTTGGTTGGGTATCAGCGTTCAGCTGCAGTACGAGCGTGTCTAAAACATCTGAAAGTATGTTATAATCGATCTCAATGCCCAATGGGAGCGCACAGACCTGATGGGAGAACAGCAAAGTATGTGTCCATTTGGCTTATGGTGTGGACTAGAACGACAGACGCTTATAAGGCAGCGCTTTGACCCCTGAAACGAGTCCTTGAAAGAATCTTGTTAAGAACTGTTTCTTAACCGACCTTAGCTCAGTTGGAAGAGCGCGAGACTGTAATGGTTAACTTGACATCTTGAGGTCGCCTGTTCGAGCCAGGCAGGTCGGATGTTTCTTTTTTTTTCAGACACGTCCAAGTCGCAGTGGTCACTCGATCGTGTATGCACACTGCATAACTTTTATTGATTGCAATGCATGAAAAATGAATTGTTACAATGTCGAGAACAGCTGTTGCTATTGGTACTTCGGTGACGTGTCCGTCACACGCGACTTGCTCGCGTTCTGCCACCACTGACTTGCACCTAATTCATACCCTGCGCCGTCAACACACAATCACCCCTCACCCCTGTTTATCACAACCACAGGGAATGTGGCTCTCCGACGGACAAAGTTGGTCTCGTTACGTTTTCTGAAACTGTGCTCAAGTCGTTCCCGTGTAGAGATCGGCGTTGCCCTCACAACGTTTGGGTCGCTCTTCATGGTCTTGGGAGTGATGCTCTTCTTCGACGCAGCCCTCCTCGCGCTCGGTAACGTGCGTTTTCATTCAACTTTTGACTTCGTGTTCAACATCACAATTTGTATCACCTTACAGCTGCTCTTTCTTTCGGGGCTTACGCTCATCATCGGCCCTCAAAAGACGTTCTACTTCTTCGCTCGCAAGCAAAAATTGCGCGGAACCTTGTGTTTTCTCGGTGGTATTCTACTTGTATTCTTCAAATACCCATTCATTGGGATGATTGTGGAAACATTCGGGTTCTTGAATCTCTTTGGGTACTTGCTCTTTCCTTTGTCTTGCTTAGCGCACCTTACACGTTCGCTTTACAGTGACTTCTTTCCAGTGGTATTGACGTTCTTACGACAACTACCCTTCGTCGGCACGCTGTTGTCCTTGCCCTACATTCGTCCCGTACGTGACTGGAATGAACTAATTACCTGAAGTATATCTGACATATATGTCGTAGATCGTAGATCGTTTGGCAGGTTCCAGAGCATCCGCGGTATAGTCCCCTCGACACACGTAGATTTTAACTAGCAGATCTTCTTTTGCTCCACTGGCAATCTTACTTCCGGAAACTGTAGCGTCAATATGATAATTTGCATTGGGGTAATGCACGATAGAAAGGCCGCGGAGATGGTGCAGTAAGTAAAGTATCATACAAGCATCTTTGGTGTTATCCGAGGTGGAATGATCGGGTTGGGTTGATCATGCCAGCTGAACGGGTTCATTGTTCGTCGTTTTCTTCTCCGTGCTGCTCCGCATCTCGGGGGAGGGAGATGAGCCATCTTTCACAGTAGCTGAGCGGTTAATGATTGTGAATCCATTCTGAGTTGTTTGATGGATGACGAGACTGCTGTAGAATGAGGGGATCGGGATTTTTGTCGGAAGATGGCAGAAGTAAACGGGAACGTACATGGCATAGACGGTCATGGCGATAAAACCAGACATCGGTACGAGGTACGAACGTCTGGTATTAGCTTTGTCGGCCAAGGCACCCTGAGCGGGTGGGTACCACGCTCCACCTCCGACACCCTATGGACGGCATAGTGAGAAGGATATTTTGCTTATTTTCTGAAAATAGTCTACCATGACAATTAATCCAGATCCTCGTTTGGTATGGACACCGAGGTTCTTTGTGCCGAGGGTGAAGATACAAGGATAGCAAATGGACTCGAAGAAGAACAGAAGGAATAGACATGCGATACCACTATACTTGGGCAGTTGCGATACCAAGATGGCGAACAGGGTACAGCAGCAGCCATAAAATGAGAGCAATAACGCAGGATCAAGATAATTCAGAAGAAGCACGCCAATAAACCTAATCATTAGTGGTGTTGGCTCGTCAGAAAATAGGGGGCGCAAAGGCACCCACCTCCCAGCAGTAAATGTGATCTGGCAGAAGGAGAACAAATTGCTGGCCGCAGCCTGACTGATGCCCACGCCCTGATCAACCAAGTAGTTGACAGCGAAAGACGCGACACCAACTTGTGCTCCGCTTATTCGTGGGGTGGGTTCAATAGTATTCAGCTGGAATGTCTTATAGACCTACACATAGGCTGTCTGCGCAACCCATCCGAAAATGCAGCGGTATTGCTTCCGGAATGGTTCTTGCTCTCCAGGGAGCTCTTCGGCAGGTGCCGCGCTTGTTATTTCAGGTAGTTCAGCGAAACTGGCAGTAATGTTTAGTTTTTGTAATGACAAGGAGTGCGCGTACGTACAAGAACAAAATGTTGAGGACGACACCAAGCACCGCGACTGCGAGATAGACCCTGTGGTCAGTAGTTCAATACCTCCATCCGGATGACCACAGTTGTACAGACCATTGCACTGTACCGAGAGATGTAGCATTGGCTCCGGTGAAGAACCACCTGGAAGCGATCAATGGACCGGAGAACGAAGCAATACCTTGGAATCCTTGACTGAAATTGAGTCGAGCAGCGGCATATTCAGGGGGTCCCAGCACGGATATATAAGAGTTTGCTGCAACCTCGAGAGTAGCAAGACCGCAGCCTTGCATCCACGATAGATGAGCGGAAGTAACGCGACAGTAGGGAGGTACAGTTTACCGATGACAAATGTACTGCCGACGAAACCGCCATATTTTTCGAACTTGGCAGATGGCCAGAAGAATATGGCACCCAATGAATACAGTCCAAGACCAATATGGATGCCCCTCTGTTTTTACTTTGAAAAATCAGACGGTAATGCTATAGGCAAAATTTGTAACCTTATAGCCGATCCTACTCATCTACGCGGTTGTCATAAATGATATCCACAACTAAAATCCAAACTACCCACAAATTCACCCGCAAACGGTGCCCATACAAAGTAGGCTCCCTTGAGAAAATTGTTTATGAGTGGTTGACAACGCTGTCAAAAGTACACACAAAGTAAGCGAACTGGAGCAGTGTGCTCTGCAGTTTTGAAATATCAAAGACAGTTTGGAAGTGGGCATTCAAAACATCAAGAAGCTAAGGCAGGTTAACCTGTTGAGCCTAAGGAGGGGATACGACAATGATCTTACGCCATATGAGAAGCCCCCTGATAGGCATCAGCCCCGATCGCAAAGATCAATATCGCTGCGCTTACATGTGAAGAAGAGCGTCGTTACAAGAGCAAAAGCGTATATCCTTTCCTTGCGAGTGAGCTGAGTGCCTGTACAGTGTACACCGTATGTTCAGTGGCACATTCGGTGGCAAGGTTACTTGTGGGAATAAGAGCGTACCAGATGTTCCCGTAGGGGCCATGATCAAGGGAAGATGGAGACGCAGAACCGAACCCGTGAGACCCTTGCTAGTTTATATTATTATCCAAGGAGGCTATTGAGTTATACCGACGACTCTCCGCTATACCGGGACCGGGGGGAGTCGCCGCCACCCCATATTTCCGCGGATGGTGTCCTGCAAATAACTTTGCTCCACCACCGTGATAAAAGTTGGGCGGGAAAGGAAAACTTTTGATAGTTGCATCCGACGGGTACTGTTCTGTAGAGTCTGAATGCGGCCATCAAATCCTTCTCCCGAGATGTCGTCTCCGTTCTTGTCGTATCTTGTCGTAAGTCATTTTCCAACCCGAGCAGGAGACACGCGGCTTTACCTTCACGCGCAGCAATACTATCCCGAGGTGAAGAGGCAATACCCTGGAGAGGGTCGTCGCAGGTGGAGACTGCGGGTAGCCGAACAGTTCTGGCAGCGGAACAGGGAAGTGCACTTCGAGTCGCCACTGTCTGTGCGTTTCCTATGTATGCCCTACACGATCGACGGCGAAGTTAACACGCCCAGGCAAATGTGCATCAAGCATCGGAAAATGCAGATTTTGTCTCCGACACTGACCCCCTGGATGAGGTATCTATCAAACGTTCGGAGCTTGGGCTCATCGTAAGAGCAGATTTCTCCGATGAGGGTGCATGGGCAACTTTCTGCAGTCGCCTTGAAGAAGGGGAGAGTGAATATAGTGCGGAGAGCCCTTCGGGAGATCCATCTCTTGACGATGATCAGGGACTCACGGAGTGCACTACCGTGACAGAAGACAGTTCAAGTGACGGCTCTGATGACGAAGGGACACCTCCGCCAGTCTTCTATGTCATCAACCCATCCACTCCCCATGAACGTGCCCTACTGGAGAACATATCAAATCTCACTGCTCTGCGCCTCCTAAACGACGTCGACGTCCGGGCTGCTCCCAGCCCACCCCAGGGCACGAAGCCTATCAGGACGCCAAACAGACTTGTAGATTTCAATAAATGGCAGGAGATCTATTTTGGCAAGAACATATGGGTGTACGACTCAAAGTCGAATGTCGACCAGTGCGTCCGTCTTGTCAGCCAGAGCGGGGACATGTACGGAACAGCCACGTAAGTGACATCAACGCCTCTCGATGTTAAAGTGAATCATCCTGTCCAAAGAGGCGATAGTTGGCGAACAAGAGTTTCTCACATCTGTGAACTTCAAGTCAGCCTTTTTTCAGGCCAAATCAAAATTGATTTTGGAGGGCTGGATCGCTGGGACTTTACTGAACGCCAGCGTAACATGGCGGAAGCAGAACAAGTGTAGGTCATGTACTACACTTACTGGACTATGAGAAAATGGTTCAGGTGGCAGAAAATGTGATTTTTTGTATGCCAGCTAAGGAGAAATGGTACATAAGTGATCCTCCTCGCAACCTCCCCGCAACAATTTTTAAGAGCTGACAGTCCAAACACGGACGAGATCATCGGTGAAGCCTCCGAATAGCGTCTGGCCATCCGCTGACCATGCAAGTGATACACATTCCGGCTCCCGTGAGTCGGCACCGACCTCGGCAAATTCAGGCTTGAGCTCATCGACGATCGATCTACGGCACAAGGGATCAATCGGTGTTCGGTAGGATTGATAAACAGTGGACCCACTTGCTCTCGAGGTCAAAAATTTTGATGCAGCTAGCAGTAGCGGCACACAACCAGTACCGGTTGGGGGAAAAGACAAGTGCGTTGACGATGTCGCCAGCCTCCAGAGAGTAGAGGTGTTTGCCTTCGTTGAGGTCCCAGAGCATGGTGATACCGTCTTTGCCACCAGACGCTGCCAAAGAGCCGTCAGGGGAAACAGAGATAGTATTGATGTAACCGGAGTGGCCGTAGTGGTTAGTCTTCAACTTGAACTTGGAGAGTTCCCAGACCTAGAACAAATATGGGCTGTAGCCACTCGCAGTTAGTTATGTAGTATGAGTCGCACCTTGACCACCTTGTCCCAACCACAGGAGACAATAACGGGATTCAGCATGTTGGGACTAAATCGGACGCAAGAAACCCTGTAATACAAAACAGTGAGAACAGCATAGATGTAGGATTCCCTTGTATAGTTACCACTCGGTGTGACCATCATCCTTGATGTCATATTTGCACTCGCCGAGGGTATTCCAGAGCTTAATGGTCTTGTCTCGTGAACCCGATACGATCTGTCTGTTGTCGGCACTGAAGCTGACAGACAGGACATCCGAGGTGTGGCCGACAAATCGGCGAGTAGTCTTGCCATTGTTGAGATCCCAAAGACGAAGTGTATGGTCCCATGAGGAGGAGAGTGCAAATTGACCGTCAGACGAAATAACGACGTCAGACACAAAGTGGTTGTGGCCCTTCAGAATGCGCTTTGGATAGCCGTACGTATCCTCGTCACGGGTCAATTGCCAGACAATGATGGTCTTGTCTGAGAGGGGTGTGAATGATCAAAAACCAGTGGAGACAAGGGACAAATACCACGAGAAGCTGTCAGAATCATGTCTGGGTTCTCTGAAGAGGTTGCAATGGCTGTGACCCAGCCCTTGTGGCCGGCCATAGAGCCGAGGAAGCGCAGTGATTCAGACATCCGTTGGTTTCGTTGCTCAACGTCGCAGACGCGAATATCGAGATTGTGGCGTGACGTGACAGCCACTGTGACATGGCTGCATAGTTCCTCGGCTGTTACCGTCAGTACTTGAGTCTGAAACTGAATTCCTGAACCACACCAACCTGAACTCCATAGCCTGAGGTGAGTGCGCTTTTCATGCATTCAAATGATGTTACACGTTATATTTGCTACTTCAGAGGGTTTTCCCAATGAGACAAATTTATCCACCAAGATCTCTGATTCTTTTTCTGCTGTGTTGCATTCAAACTGGTCACTAACTAGTCTTGCAGGGACTGCCATCAAAGATGTTGGATAGAGTTCAAGATAGAGTTGGTACTACTGCAACGTGGCCCGTACCGTACCTTACTGTCATATGTATTTTTCATAAGATGAAACTTGGAACTGTGACCAGCATCTTTCTTTTCTTTCTCCCTGATGGCCCCAGCGAAGAGGATGCCCGTCATCAGTATGCCTTCAACACATCCCGTTGAGCATTTCAGCTGAACCCACCCAAGTTGATACAGATCCAGGTGTCGACGACGTCCTAGCAATGTCGGGCTCTTGGTTGTCCCGAGTCACCTGCACTAATGCTCTTTCCACAGCTTGTTGGCACTGGCTTCTCCGGAGCTCGAGATCCTGGCATACGTTGTCTCTTTTGGTGCGTGGTATATGTGTACTGAAGAGAAGGCGTTCAACGAGGTCCGAAACAGGGAACACGGATGTCCATGCCGTGTGGTTGAGTCTTCTAACCTGTCTCCCTACACCTATGTATTGAAAAGAGACGGTCAGCGAAAACATTTACAGATTATATCAAGCTGTTGGTCGTCAGATTGCCTCACACCCTGAAGATAAGGCAAGGTTTCCGAATTATGCCCCCGATGTCCCCCCTATTCTTGCTCTTGGTCCCGATGGTCCCCTCCAAGGTAACCGTCACTTGGCACGCTATTTTCATGGGAGGTGAGCCCGTTTGGTAAGCATTTAGAGGATCCTGCTTAGTCTGTACTTGCACGGCATAGAGACGGCCTGGGAAACATCTCGGAAAGCCATCCGGATTTGAACGTATCATCTGAAGACAAGCACGACGCCTTCCGTGCAAATTTTACGACTACGTCAAAGTCTGCAGTGCAGGTTGTTTTGGAACTGCTGCAATCCAAGGAAGAGAGAAGTATAACGTATATTGCCCTTGGACCTCTCACCGGACTTGCACTACTCATGCATCAACACCGGGAAGTGGTGCGGAAGAGGATTGGGAGGGTGGTCATCATGGGTGGTGCTCTGGACGTGCCAGGAAATGCGACCCCTGTCGCAGAATGTAGGATGATATTATCGCTATTCAGCTGTCTGCTAATATACCAGCCATCTGTTGCTTTCTCTTCTAGTCAATATATTTGCAGACGCATATGCAGCGAAAGAATTACTTTGCCCTGACAACCCAGAAGATGGACTTCCACTAGAGAGGGTCATACTACTGCCATTGGATATCACGAACTTGCACGAACTACCTTTCCCTTTCTACAACGAAAGAATTGACTCGACCTTTGAATCGACCCGAAAGCCATCCGTCGCTTCGAACAAGCACCCTCTTATTCACTTTTCTAGTGCTCTATTCGAACGAACCAGAGAAGTCATGGTCACATTTGGCAAGGATGCACTGGAACTGCATGATATCGCCGCTGTTTGGTGTGCTCTAGAAAATCCTCCAGACCCTGCAGATACAAAAAACGACTTGCCATGTATGTCCTCTGGCTGGGTGGCCGTGAGACGCAAATTTGATATCGAAAGGTATGTTCCTCTGTATGTACCCAATGTTCATGTCCCAACAATGCCAGGAACGGAGAATTTACAGCAGGGATGTTGATCGTTGACAGAAGGATTCGAACTCAGCCGGAGCACCCTCATATTGTTGACCCGATGGATCCTGATGTCCTATCAGCCCAAGCGGAGATAGACGATTTAGAGACACCTAATTCGAATGAAGGCATCCACTGCATCGTTGAGACTCCAGGACCAGAAGCCCTTTTACGGCTACTCACGAAGAGGGTGTGGGGAATGGATGTTTGATTACCAGCTGAGGACTGGGCTATGGATAGGATTGCCCTAGGATTAGATCAAGGTGTACTTAGAGCACTGCTGCTTGAATCACACCTTTAAGCAAGCGGCGTTAAATGCATGGTTTACTCTGTCTGCTGTGTGACAATCACCAAAGCAATGCATGACGAGCAAACGATTCAAAAATCCGCACATACGAACTACCCGAGTGACTTCAGATAATATTCAAACTTTCGGTAATAAAGCGGCTACAAGACTTACTATACACAGTTGTCGTTGTACAAGCGTCCTGATTGATCTTGGATTGAACCTTGGGATAAAGGCACGATTAACCTGGTTCACTCGAATAGGCTTCCCCGGGACAGGATTCATTCAAGTGGATTAACGAGATAACGACGTACACACAGTGAGCTTGAAGTTTCAGCTATGGTATGCTACGTGAAATGCAGATACAGTCATAGACGTTGCAATTTTTTCTCCGGTGAAGTATTATACGTCGCGTATTTCATATGGATGTCGCACCAACTCATCGTAGAGATCTGCAGGTAGATCTCTAACGAGTGTAACAGCGATTCCAACAACGGGAGTGGCTTCGAGTGGGGGGAATGTTCTTAAAAGTCTCATAGGGCTGCTGGAGGGCTCAGCATCAATCCACTATGAAAATTCAACGGATTACCTCGAGGAACTCATAACTTCATCTCGCATGAGTAGCAGCTGTGCGATAACGCACAAAACGTTCAGGTGTACCCCGAATGCGAGTAAAAAGTCCCATAATCGGAGGACTTGGTCTAATGGAGGCGTACATGCACATAGCGTGAGCACCGCTACAGTGAACAGAAGAATCAATGACAAGGTTCCAGCAGAAACGAGGAACGACGGACAAGGAAAGGCATATATCTCTGCGGAGAGGTTTTTCATCCGAAGGTAGTTGAAAAGTTCAGGGTCCACAATCTTTAAACACCGATCGAGCAGCTGGGACCATAAGCTCATCACGAAACTGAAAGAACATCAAAAGACAGACCTTGAGCCCCTTGTGCACCCCTTCGAGGGTGGGTTGGACATACAAAGGACATGCCTCCTCTATAAACTTGGCGAAACAGAAGAATGCTTCGAGTTCAGAGGGCATGGTGTACAGGAATGGGGCAGCAAGTACGTTCATCCCCTGCACATATGTGAAGCCCAGCTGTTGTGTCTCTTGTCTGTCTAGAAGAAGTGGTAGACAGTATAAAAAGGTGTCCAGCCCGATAACGATGTGGCCATTGCCTACCATGATTCCGCCATACGAAGGCGTCTAGAAGGCGAACTAGCATGTCTTCGCGCACACGCTCTTTGAACCCGCGATCAGTTGCCAGAGTCCTGCATGTGGTTGGGTTGATAGTGCTTAGAGACGGGTAAGCGGTTACCTGAAAGTGTCGTTCCTTATTTTCTCCCTGACCTCGCATGGTCCCCTAGAAACATATTGCAAGAAGGTCTCTGCCGAAATACTGTCTACTCTCAGCAAAATCTTCCATATCCGAGGGCGGAGGGTCGGGTCCTATTTGAATCAGAAGATGAGTCCAAGCGGTTATGGCAGATGTGGCTGCGACGGACAACTGCAGATGGGATACCCTCCACCAAAATCAAGCGCCTGAGCTTTTTAATGCTCTCGTCGGCATCTCCGGAACGTTTAGACTTGGACGACTTCGGTTGGTTCAGGATCTTGTTAAGGGAATGTGCGGCTGCTGCTGCTGCCTTGTCTGAGGGAGACATGGAGGGATATGTGTTTGGCACTGCGTGCGACAAGCGCCCAGCGTTGATGCTCCCAATAGAGACACTCGTTAGTGCTGCTGAGGGCGAGGTGTTTCTTACGCTCAAGACCGACGTTAGATCCTATCCGCCCCAACATCAAGATTTGAAGGACCATGGACGTGCCATTTCTCTCGTCAGGCGCGATGAGTCGCGTGCATTACAGTCTCATTCGCAGAGTCGAGGTTGCCTCGTCCGCCCAAGCTGCCGACCAGACTCTTCTGAGTGAAATCCAAGTCATTCGAACTACCTTGGAGCAACCCCGTTTATCTATCGTGCGTCGTGTTGACAAGCATCGGGGCCCTCGCTAAATCGTTTATGGTTCGCAGAAAGCATGCAAGGAATCCTTGATCTTACTGCTATACTGTACCATGGCTCTCACTACAACTTCGCCGGGCGACCTGAACTTTGCATTCCGCCACGCCATAAATTTGGCAGAACAAGGTCGAAGCGTATTGGATAAGAGGATTGGTACGCGTCGATGACCGAAGCCTTCAGAATCCGCTTGACCTTGGTACAGGCTATACATTCTGTGTAGAACTAATGCCACCAGACCACGAGCTCCAGCTCATGCTGGTGAATACCCTACGAAAGGTGAGCATGGCTGAATACTTGGATGTTAATATCTAAGGTATCCCAAGGACCTCGAGAGTGCCTCAGTTGGTCGCATATGTCTTGCTATGGATGTGCTTATGCAAATGCCGAATGAGGACGTTGCACCGGCAGTCCATACACGCCTCCAGTCCCTCCTCCATGACAAAAAGTGAGCCAAAGGACCGCTTCCCTCTATCAGCCCTGTCGACTATTAAATCGCAGTGACTTGGTTCGCCGGCGCGCCTATATGGTCTATTATATTCTTTTTGGTAAAGAGCTCGACTATGTCCAACACCTAGAGGAGGTGCTTGCCGATGCCAGCCACTCGTCCGCTTCTAAAGTTATAACGTCTGCGCTTATGTTGGCTAGTAAAGTGAGCAGGTTCTTTTGGGTGTATATCTTTCTGATCAGCTCCTTAGCCTCAGTCTGAGTCCCTGGCTAAGCTACTGAACTCTCGTTTACGACATGATTTGTCTGGCAACGCGGATTTGATCCACGCCATTCTTAGGGCGCTTCGTAATGGAAAGGCGAAGTTTGTGGTTTATCTCTGGCTCCTTTGGATTCCATTAATTAGCATATAGCCTAGATCCCGTGAATATCTCGCTTGTTCTCGATGTGATCAAACGTTCTTCAGACCCCCCCAATCAAGGTAAGTCGTTTCACAATTCGCTTACCTCGCCTGAGTTTAGCACAGCTCTTGTTGATGCATTTTCATTGTTATCTACCGTCACTTCGGACGCGGTCTGTCAGTCCCAGGCTGAGTTGTCATATTCGCCTGCGGCTGCCATCCGCCACTTACTCACATCTGGGGATCCGAACGAACAGTATATATTTATATTCTGTCTGAGTTGCCTTGATCCAAGTACATGGGCAGGGAATTCCACGGGGAGTGCAGCTGTGTTTGACGAATGGGAAGTTCAACAGATCATAAAACTTCTAGATTCTCAAGATGGCTTGATCAGGAAGATGGTGAGCTGTTAGCCTTAGATGGCGTTCCGAGACTGATCAACGATTGTTGCAGACGCTTAAAGTACTTTATTCTGTCGACCCAGGCATAATCACGGCTTATTACACCCAGCTCGTGCAGCAGATGCCACTCGGCCCCTCTGTGACTATGAAAGGAGAACACGTCTCTCGTCTACTTGACATCACTGAGATCCAATGCCAAGAAGATTCAGAACAATATGCGAGGCAACTCAAAGAGTTATTCGCAACTGTCGAAGGCAAAGAACGGGCTCTACCTGTGCTAGAGAATTGTGTTGAGAGGATTCTCAACCGTGTCCGAGATAGTAAGTTTTGCTTCTTCTTTAACTCCTTGACTTTTTGAGCTGTGTACAGTGGAAACGACTTCACAAGTCTCTTTTGTGACCGCACTCGCTATTTTTGCTGCAGAGGTGGAAGTTCATATCGGGCCAACATTAATGGTTGTCATTTGTGCTCTTTTGTGCGAATATTGTGGCAAGGTTTCGGCGTCCCCATTGGAGATCATTCGTGGAATGGCGACAAAGCTCGACTTACTTGCCCGTGAGTAAAAAATAAATACCTGTAAAGGTTGATCATCCGTACTCGTGGTCAGCTTCTGTACAGGATGCATGTTTGCTATGCATGTTGCGGTTGTCAGCCGAGTGTGATAAAGTGCCTCAGGAAGTATATACGGCCGTCCAGGAGTTGTCCCAATTTGCAGGGAGACATATACGAAGAGTAAGCAAATAACTAGTTGTGGAGTTCAGGAACTTATGAGTTTTCTCAGCGATGTGATCAATTCATTACTTTATCTCTGCAAAGGCATATCGTCAATGATATAGTATGTCGTGCATTTTCGTCCTCTGTACGTCGACCACTTCGCACACCACGTTGCGGACATTGATGAGAACACAAGCTACCAGACTTCGTGTCTGCAGTAACAAATTATCAGCCGAGCTCCGTTGGCGATTTGTCCCCTCAACTGGCTCCAGATAGTCCCAGGCGAACACACCCCCGAGCTGGGACAACTTCAAACAAGCTACGATATGATGCATATGCGGCACCTCAACCCGTGCCCAGTCTCCGACATCTCCTTAGTTTGCAGCAGGCTGAGGGTCCTTCAATCAGTCCACAGAACATTACGTCAGGTGAAGACGGCACCTCAATATATCTGAACGAACTGGCACGTATGGTGACACCCGTGGAAATGACACACCTAGCTGCAGAGCCTCCGCTTGACAACGTTCATGTACGGCCTTATTGTATATACCTATTGCGGCCAACTGAAACCACTGGCAAGCAGATCAATAAAGCGTCTCATCGTTCAGATAAAGCGAGAATGGATGATAAGGTGCGATACATACTGATATTCAACTTTTACTTATAAGAAAACAAGGCATTGAGGGTAGATTTAATCGCGCTAGATTCACCGTGCACTGGGACGGAGTGCGCGGACAACTCTCCGGAACCCGATTTTGAGGAGATATGGAACTCCATGGAGAATTCAAACGTGCGAGGCTGGTGTGAAGTGTCCATGGACGCCATAGTGAGGCTGCTGCAATCTTTGCAACACCACATGCGTGTCATTGCCGTTGACCAGTCACCCTTTGAAGGTTAGCTCTGCCCGGTTTTCTTTGCTATCTGGTTATTTTCTTATCTTTTGTTGTTTCCACAGGTGAACTTAAAGTCCTGGTTATTCGGCTACTACCCGGTGGCAAATATGCCGCCCTGCGCCTCCGGGACGGCGATGATGACAGCTGCTTGTGGAAATTGCGGTGTGATGACCTGGACCTGCGTATTACGATCAAGAGGCTTCTAGAAGACGTCTGAATGTAGACCGCGATGGTTGTATGACATAGCAGACCAGCAGGATTGAGTCAGGCATAGCATGCAGTAGGGGCATACCGTGTGAAAAGCATAGTGCTGACATACAAAAACGATTGAAAGCAAATTTTCAGCAAGGATTCTTCCTTCGAGTTCATCCACTCGACCTCAACCAACAAATTGCTCTGAGCTTTCTCTTCGGAAATCTATGATCTTGGATCCGCTTAACATGTGGGTTGGATATGTCCTCCTGCCCTTTCCCGGAACTAACGAACGTTCCTCGCAGCACACCGTACTTGATTCGCCATCTTATTCTCTTCGGACCTGTCGCAACCTCTCTCCTCAACACTGACCGCCCACCTTAGGACCTAAGCCATTTCTTAAGCGCTCTTCTGGCCCATATTTCCTGCTCATGGGATAGGCCCCTCTCACTTCTTGGTGCCAAGTCGTCAAAACTGGGACCACCATAGTTCCTAGAACAAACACACAACGCGGAAAACCTTCATCCATTAGACTATACTTCCAGATATTATCCACGATGAACTACGCCCTCAAGCACCCATCCCTTTTCCGGCCCACCAGCCGACCCAGCTCGCCAGCCCCTCCTCGACTAGACACAGCCAACGGCGCTCGACCACTCAACAAACTACCCTTTGGTGGTTTTAGGCGGACGTCATCCGTTACAGTGATAGCTCCACCTGGCTCGGCTCCAGCTCCACTGGTTCACGATGGATCTTACCTGGAAGCCCTCAACTTGAAGCTTAGTGAAGCGGTCTCTAAAGCACTCGCACAGCCATCAGGTCCTGCTCACCCTGGTGAACTCGTGGGGGGCAAACGACCCATTCCCGCCGGACGGGGTCGTGCCCTTGGGCTGGTCATCGCCTCGTAAGTGTCATATCCCTCCCTCCACTTTACTCCTGTGAATGTTCTTGTTAGTGAATTGAAGGCCACGCGAGACAACAGCCACTTGTACAAGGCCGCGTTGCGCTCTCTTCACAAACCTCTGTCGGTGTTGCTGAGCAATTTATCAGCCATGCTCTTGCCCCTACTTTCCTCCCCTGCATTTCTACTGCCATCAGCGCCCACCGTTCAGGTACCAAATCTCAATGCAACGCAGTTGCATGCCCTCGCTGTTACTGACTTCGCCGGGGAACTTCTGACAAGTTTCGACGAATTTGGTCTCGGTCTCGATAAGGATACGCGCGGGGACAGTTTGAAGCCTATTCGCGAAGGACTTGTGTCGCTAATTGCACGAGTTATTAATCCCTTGATCAGTGGCATCAAGTCAAGTCTGGTGCCCCTGATTGATGCACTCGAAAGTCCAGTCGCGGTGACGGTAGCCAAGACAGGTACCAAAATAGGGCCCGCGCTCCATCCCTCCATTACTGCGCTACAAGGATTAATGCCTGTATACGCTAAGGCACTGTCAAGGTATACAGTGTCGTTGCCCTCTCAGGCCGCGCTTGCTATGTTCTTGATATCAGTGTTGTGGAGGGCGTTGGTTGCGTTGTCCCATCGTCCATATGCATTACCGTCCCCAGCTTCTCCTGGCTCTCCACGAGCTCTGCCTAGTCTGTTGAAGAGACAGCCAGCATCATCCGGGGGTACACCACCTGTTACACCACCACCGGGACGATTTGTGCTCAAGTTACCACCTTCCCGACCGCCGTCGCCACCGACGATTACTGTTACACCAACGGCAGCCACTGATGCAAAAGTATTGTATGAACTCATGTTACTCCTTCCTCGACCTCCTGTTCAGGACGAGGCTACAAAGGTTGCTCGTGAGGCGGTGGACGAAGCATTTGAGGATCTGAAGATTCTCGTGGCCCTACTTGAGGCTGCGGACAACCCATTCTTTGCATTGAACAAGTCCTTCGAGGAAGTCTCTACTGAAGTCTATTCTCTGACGGGAGAGCTTCCGGTTCTCGTTGCCTTACCTGTTCTCCTCCGGGGCCAATTCAGTGGAGAGCGTCCATCGGTAGCAAGCACCACGGTTGCATCTCTCGCCAACGTTGCCGAAGAAGAATATAGGAAAGGGTGTTTGTCGGGGTTCGGGCCAGCGGATGAGTGTGGAAATGCTATCGGTCTCAAAGTTCTCGACCCACTACGCAAGCAACAGGACTCCGGTCTTGGAGACAAATTACTAGTGAAGTGGTTGGAAGCTCATATCGAACCGACCACCCATTGACTGCGTGATGGGTTCGACTTAGTTACGGTGGTCGTATTTGTTGCAACATATTTTCGCTGCCACCAACTTGACTTTGCCCTTCACGGACGGTATGTAGGACACAATTTTCTATCTATTTTGGTATGCTTGTATTTAGAATCTTACGAAAATCTAGACGTCTTGAAATTCATCTGATTCTCTTTTCCTAGCCGTAAGTTCAGAAAATGAGCTCGATCTTACAAGCGGACAAGGCAGTCGACTCTTAGTATCATAATCATCGCGTCGATTTTAAAGTACTGGGGTTGGGGATTCATCCGGAAAAGGTATGACTCTCATAGGAGGATCGTGGTACCCGGCCCGGTTGATAATATGGATCTTATTAGGGGCATAAATGATGCAACTCGACCGTCACTCTGGAGCGAGAAGCTTTTATCAATTTGGGCACCCCACACTTGAAGCAGGTTTAAAAGGCAGTTGCGAGACATATGTTGGTGTTGCCCTCACCCCCTTGAGATGTTCAGAACACTCGTCGGTATGGTCGTACTTTGCGGCCTTGCTTGTGCCGCCCCACCTAGCCAGGTTTATGCCGCCCCGCCTGAACTTGGCCGTGCTGCCCCTCCGCCGCCTTCACCACCTTCTGGTGGTGTTGATGTCTCCCCTGATTCTCCGCCACCTATATATCACACCTTGAGTGATTTCGACTTCCAGTCACTGGTGCCGTTGTGTTTGACTTCTGCTATTACAACTTATGTAACAACGCTCACAGAACTTGGCTCTCAATCAAGAGTACATTGAGCTGGACCTCTTTCACTATGGTCTAGCCAGGTTCTCAGAACAGGAGTTCTTAGATGCTGGCCTTAGCGCTGAGTATCGTTTCCTGATCGAATACATGGCTGATCAGGAAGTCGGCCACGCTGAAATGATCACTAACCTCATCTACCGTATGTTTGGGGTACATCTTGTTGTCCCCTTCCACGTGTTGATTTTAGCAATAGCGGACGGCGCGAAACCATGCAAGTACCAGTACCCCTTTAACACTGTCCGCGAGTTCTTTGATTTCTGTCAAAAGGCAAGCATTCCTCTTGCCTTGAAGAGGTGTGCTCATTTTCGGTTCAGTTGACTCGTTGGGGTGAATCTGGTGTTTATGGCTTTTTGCCCCACCTTGACAACCGCGCTCCCGCCGAATTGCTCCTCAATTCTATCACCACTGAGGCCAGGCAGCAGATGGCCTTCCGCCAACTCCAAGGGCTCTTCCCAATGGCGGTCTGGTTCATCGCTGGAATTCCCCAAGCTTGGGCATGGACACTGTTGTCACCCTACCTCGTTACTTGTCCCGAGGAGAACCCGTATATCAAGTGGCAGATCTTCCCTTATCTGACTATCACGGTAAGTGTTCGCTTTCTGTATCCAAGGGCCAAGGTTGTCGCTGATCAAATAACGCTTCTAGAACAACCCCAATGCTATCAGATCTGACAGCAAGGCTGCGGTGTCAACGAATGTCTCGGCGATTTCGTATCCCGGGTACGAGGTTCATTTCAAGTGGGATGAACCTGGCCAGCAGGTCAGCTATGACAAAAAGTACACGACCACCACCTCCGCTGGTCCGGCTAAGGTGTGTCGCTCCTTATTTGAAGTTTCGTGGATGCTAAAAATGGAGGACAGTATGCGCTCTGGGTCTCCCAGTTGAATGCGACGTATACACCCTTGTATAACATCGACAATTACACCGCCAGCGCTAAGCAGCCTGATGGTTGCGTCTTCGGTGATAACACTGCTCCCATTTTCAATGACACTATGTTAGTTTCCCACCCTGTCATCACTACCTCGCTAAGTTTCGCACCTGTGCAGGTTCGTTGCCCTCACGGACGACAACCCATACGTCACCCCTTATAATTTATCCCTTGTGAATCCTCGCATCGTTGCTGGGCCTGCCATCTATCAGGCGGGTTGAGTTGAACGAGACCGCAATAATTGACTGACGCACGTTGTTCTTGTCTATTTCATTTTCATTTTCGCTTCCTACATTGTGTATGTTCGGACATGTGCCATGGACACCTACAGACTAGAATGTAGTAGATCGCTACAAATGTACACAAGTCGTGCAGACAACGGTATTGCAATATGCTAAAGCAGTGTCGCTCCAAGCTACACTATTGTTACAACTATAGAGCTGCAACACCGAATCCGATGGATGACGGTGCACAGTGAATAATGGTATGGATAGAAAATATTTAATAAATCGCGGAGTATCGAGGGTATCAAACGAGTAAATAGAAGTCATTCCTTTCTGCTCTCTTGACGAGCTAAATCATTTGCGTCATCGCTGGTGCTGCTGCTCCCGAGCAGTAAATACCCTATCCCATGACTCCTTCAACGGACTGCGATGAGTGAGAATGGACATATGTGCATTCAAATATGGCGGTGGCAGCAGTGGGTGAACCGCTTCCAGGTAGGTGGTTAAAGTGGCTGGGGGGAAATGTACCGTGTACTGTGGCGTGGGCGGTCGGGTAGTGGGGAGATGTGCCAGGGATGCAAGCGCCTGGACAGAGATGGAAGATGTCGAGGACATGGAAGACAATGTTCGATTACGATCGTGCCCTTTGCCAAGGTAATAGCCTTGGCTAGGGAGTGTGGCAGCAGAGCGCGCGGAAGAAACAGATGCTCTTCTGTTCATCGTAGGTCCTGCGTACGTCAGCGTCACGCTGGATGGGGAGCCGGGTAACGTTGGGGAAGTTGTTGTCCGAATCGTGGATACTTCGGACATCACCATCAATGGAGCGAGAGGTTCTAATCTGGGAGCGACAGGGCCGAGAGATTGCCCCCGAATCAAAGGGTGTGGATGCAGGGGGTCTGACCTGTCAGTCATAGTGTGCATTGAAGGTGGGCGAGTCGAAGCGGAACGTCTAAAGGGAGTGCGATGGACGGGTGACGCTGTCTCCGAACGTGACCCCATAATGTACGGCTCGGTGAAAGGGAGGTGTGAATGGTGGTTCTGCTCCGCCTGATTCACAGAAGATATGGCCTGCGGAAGCGGGGGCATTGGCACACGTGAGGACGACACAGCAACGGAAGGTGATGACGCCTTTCCCTGTGACTCGGCAGACGCACGAATGGTTGGTACACGTGATAGGGACGGATGATCACGCTGAGCCCGGGGCGTATCTGGTCGATATGTCAATTCGTCGATAGTGGGTTGGTCGGTCCTGGAGATCATACGCTTGTCGACTGGTGTTTGTGACCTTGCAGAACCTGAACCGGGGCTAATGGGCGTCGCCGCGCCGCTCTCGCTCGATACCCATTCATCATCTTCGTCTGCACTACTGCTGGCGATGGTAAAGCTTTTCCCCTTGTTTTGCGGACGGTGGTTCAAGGAAGGATGAAGCTGGGAAAGAGGATGCTCCATTGAAGCTAGCAGCGCACCCTCGTTCGTTCGAGAGTGTTGCGTACCATTCCTTCCCTGTGGCTACCGAAACCGAAATCAATTTTCACAAATCTATGCTGAAAAAAAAGTGCGGTCACCTCGTAGACATACCCATTCTTTTTGGGCCTCTCTTGCTGTTTGTGTGTCACTGGGTCCTTTTGGGTGAAGTTCAGGTTAAGGGCAGCTTTGGAGGATCCGCTCGACGAAGAGCGCGAGTGGGTGCGAGGAAGGCCAGTCGCTCCAGCACGATGAGCCTTCGGTGCCATCACAAAGAGCGTTAACAGTGGTAGGATTTAGGTCTCCACCACCTAGCTGATTATCGTTCACTGGGAAGGACACACCCACGGGGATGCCTGTCGAAGGATAAGTTAAAGCGGCGAGCACAAAGCCACAAGGTTAGTCAAGCTGGAGATAAGGCTCAACTAAGTGTGACATCCTATATTTACAAGGACCACATAACGACTTTCTCACCTTACTACACGGTGCGGGGTAGTCAAGATGGAGAGGGTCCAGTTCCAGCAGGAGCAGGTATGTCCTGTGATTGATCACTCCCCCTTCGTTAACCAGAATAAAAATACATAGATGCTCGCAGAACTAAAAGATCTCGTTTCAAAAGGTGTTTTCACCCAAGTGCGTGAGCCTCTACATTCTGCATACACTTCCAACTGAGATAGCGTCGATCTCAAGGCTGAAGTAAAGCAGATTATGAGGAAGCGAACTCAGTTTGAAATGGCTTTGGTACGCAGGATCGCTAAAAAGTGTGACTTCTTGCGATATGCTGCATACGAGATGACATTGGAGCAGCTGCGAAGGAAGAGGCTTCAACGATTGAGTAAATATGGCTCTGCAGCTTCTCTGCTTTGATATTAATGCAGTCTCTTAGACATGCCGACAATGAAAGCCACTATTTCCGACTACGCTCTTGTGCGCCGACAATTCCACATATTTGAGCGGGCCCTGAGGAAATTCAAAGCAGATGTTGGTCTCTGGATACAATATATCCAGGTTGCAAAACGGGAAGGTGCACCCAGTCTAGTGGGGCGAATTACTGCACGGTGAGGCGAACCGGCTATGTATTCGTTTCTCCGATATCTGAACTTATGTAGTGCCCTCCAATTACACCCAAATGTTCCATCTCTCTATGTTATTGCTGCATCACACGAGCTATCGCACACGTCACCATCCGCGGCGCGCGCTCTGTTACAGCGCGGCCTTCGACTAAATGCAGAAAGTATCGACCTCTGGAGGGAGTACATCCGAATGGAATTGCACTTCATCGAGGGCATGCGCCGACGTTGGAATGTCTTGGGAATTAGTTTTGATGGGGGAGCCGAGCCGACAAATAAGAAGCAACGGATGGAAGTTGATATTGATATGGACGGTACAAGCGGCCCCATCATCATCGACGACAACGAAGAGAAGCCACCAGACGAAATGGTTGCTGCTGAACATGGAGGGGACGAAGGTGAAGCTGCTCGTCGGGCAATTATGGAGGGTGCTATTGTCAAGTCAGCTATGTCAAATGCAGCCAAAGGTATGTCGTATTACAGGATCACTCAGGCGAACAGCTGATCCGCAATATTTGAAGCCGTACCTCGGATACAGCTCTTCTCGCAGCTTGAGAACCTTATTCGTACCCAACCCTGTCAACACAGTCTCCGTGCGAG
The DNA here is from genome assembly GCA_037178675.1 of Scleroderma bovista. Classification (NCBI taxonomy): domain Eukaryota; kingdom Fungi; phylum Basidiomycota; class Agaricomycetes; order Boletales; family Sclerodermataceae; genus Scleroderma; species Scleroderma bovista. The sequence continues at coordinate 51,645 of JAYMGJ010000147.1, read as the reverse complement.
TCTAATTGATGAACTCTATTTCCTCTTGCAAAAGACAATACCAGGTGACCCAGAGGCAATCAAAATGCAGGCAACGAGACGCCTTCGCGAACTAATCTCAGAGACAACAAAAGATATGGCTGAGGCTGATCGATCAGAAATCGAACGTATGGTTGATAGCATCCAATACGCCAATGAACAACTTGTCCATGCTGTTAGCAACCCCCCAAGTGATAATGCAAGGCCCAAAATATCAGTCATTTATGCTGACTTCGTCAAGGAGTGGTGTCAATCGCCCACCTTGGATCCGACATTGGTAAACTATTCTTTCTGGGTAATGAATGTAGTGGCTGATGGTCGACCCTTTTCAGAAGCAATACCTGATATCTTCTTTGCGAGGGATGGCTCAACAGCCAGGCGCTTTGCCTGTCCTACAGGCGACACATTTACGCCTTCTTCTGCGTGATGGTAAACCTTCAAAGATGGCCCTCAAACTGGCGAAGAGATATTCCCTTGCCACGGATTCTCCTGATGTTTGGCTGGCCCGGCTGGATGTGGAGAAGGCTGCCAATGAGCATGACGTCCAATCGACATGGTCCATAGCTTGCTCTACTGTTCACAATTATTCCAAAAAGGAAGACATTGAAAAGATCTGGTTGTGGGGACTCGATCATTTGACGACTCAGGATGGTGAAAGAAGTATCCTGTTCCAGGTGAATACTTTCATGCTGTCATTTTCTGAACTGCACATCTGTTACAGAACTTGCTCAAAAAGAGTATGCAAGACTCGTCCATTCGGAATATACATGAGACTCTACTTCTTCGGTATATTTCCGATGTGGTGTTTTCGAAGCTCATCGACGAGGCCGAACGCCACAAACTAATACAAGCAATACCGATCACATACCTCCCTACCAAAGCAGTGTGGGAGCGTCTTTTCTCGCTCGGGTGCTTGTGCGAAAATGTCGGTAAAACTGTGCTCTGGAATATATACGAGCATTGGCGAAACGTCGATGGCGTTCGAGCTGCGTTGGAATGGGCTGGATGGCTGACCGATCACGGAGACGGCAAGGAGGCTATGAAAGTTATTACAACAGCGACAGCCCAGCTGTCCTCTGCCGAACGGGGACACCTGAACCAACTATGGAATTCCAGATTGAATCAAGACATGGGGGATGGCGAAGAAGCAGAGGAAGAGGAAGAGGAAGAGGAAGAGGAAGAGGAAGGAGACATGGGAGAATCTCCTGATGGGATGCCAATAGTTCTGACAATTGAATAGACTCGTCGGGTGTGGCATTACTATGCATAGCGCTGTTAGGCAGATCGATGATCGACCGCTGAGGCGCTATAAAAGGCTGTTGGTTCATACATACACCCTTGTCAGTGCCAAAGCTGATACTATAGCAATGACGTGCCCCACCGTGTACATTGCGGTGCACGCTGGTGCAGGGAATCACGAGAGGTCATCTGAACACTCGGTGAAGCTGGCAATGAAGAGGTAATGACTACTCACCGGTGCACTACTTTGCTATTCACGATGACCGATGAATCAGAGCCTGTACAGAAGCTCTTCGAGCAGCGTCACTACCAGGCGCAGACGTCTTGTCCATTGTTGAACAAGCCATCATCGAGCTCGAGGACGACCAGAACCTCAATGCTGGTAGGTCAACACTCCACCTTTCAATTTCAGTTCCAGAGAATGGTCTGCAATTTGTTGCAATAGGATTTGGCTCCAACCTGACCCTCGACGGCGCAGTGGAGTGTGACGCCGCTATAATGGACGGCAGGACAGGCTCATTCGGTGGTGTCGGCGCAGTCTCAGGTGCGTCCTCCACTTTTACTCTCTAGCATCCCCAGATCATCCCCCGGAGAAGGGGTCAAGAATCCGATCAAGCTGGCAACTGCTATTCTGGACCATTCTCGCAAGCCTGACCAATTGGGTCGTATTCGTCCGCTGTAAAGTATTCTGAGATTCCACCCATTCGGATGATGCAGACTAATTCTAAGGATGCTCGTTTCGCACGGTGCGCATTCGTTTGCCACGAGGAATGGGGTGGAAACAGTAGCCCCTGAAGGTATGATATCCTCAAGAGCCAGGATGGATTGGCGTAAGTGGATGGAACGGTACAACAATCCAAGCGAAGTGGAGGACCCGGGACTAGAAGTGATAACCGAGGACGCGCTTCAAGATACGGTTGGCGCAGTTGCATGGGACAGCTGTGGCAATGTAGCTGCTGGTGTATCAAGGTCTCCCTTTGGATACCAAAATTTTCCTTCAGAAATACTGACCGCACCGCCAGCGGGGGACTTCTCCTCAAGGATTCAGGTCGTATGGGCCAAGTAAGTAGCGATTTCGGATGTTAGGGTCGACAGGATAACTCGGAGCAGGCAGCGATATTCGGTGCTGGATGCTGGGCGCAACAAACGTCTGATGGCCAAGCTGGTATGGCCTGCAGTATTTCCGGTAAGAAAGTGCACACAGGCCATCGCCCACTCAACGTAGAAACTAGGTAGCGGCGAGTATATCATAAGAGCAGGGCTTGCTCGTGCTATTGGGAATGCCATGCAGGTGGCTGAAAGCCCGGGGAAACTAGGAGAAACTGAAGTGGATGTTCACGATTTGCTCGTCACGACTTTATCAAGACAATTCAGTGGTGAGTTGGAATAATGGTTTCCTTTTCAAGGCCACGAACAAGAACTTAGGTCCAATAAATGAAGATGGCCTGTCTTATCCAAATGTTGGGGTCCTGTTACTGACAAAAGAAGTGCAGGAAGGGGGCGATACCATCCGTACGCCTCCGATCTTGTCAATGCTAATAAAAGTATCATCTCACTGGTCACCTAGCACGGCTGTGGTGTGCATTCACAGCAGCAAGTATGGCTATTGCATATGCCAATTCCCAAAGGCCGGTACCGAAGGTAAAATGTGCCGATGTCCCATGAAATCTACTTACGGCTGTACATAGGCAGTGGTCCTGCGGCGAGCTCAAACTGCCAGCAGACCTGACCTGTCAGAAACGCACCCCATATTCATTACTGCTCTTGGGTTGCATGGGTAGCCAGCTAGGGGCAGCAACTATACGTGGTGGATACAATGCGAGCAAAATCTAGAAGCGCGAGGGCACTAATTTACATACATCGTGTTTGGCAGGAGTCACCTCAGCCGCGGAGTACCACCGTTTGGAGTCTGTACTGTCCATGATGTTGCATTATTGAGATTAGCTAGAGGTCGAGGAGTCATCGGCACGGGAGAAGGGCACGCTGCCTTGAGCCTTTGTAAACTCTTGATGGGGAATTTTGTCCTGTGAATGGTCGGAAACCTGTATATCTACCAAAATCTGCTTCAATACTCACCGGCAAGTCGAACAAACAGGTACCGGTTGACAAAATACTGCAGAAAGATCTCAGAAACCCAACCTAAGCAAGTCACATACACACAGGCTTACTTGACAAGCAAACTGAGCAGACAAAGCCAACGTCCACGATATTCTTATGACAGAAACACGCTGCTCGGAAGTCTATCTTGTCTTGTTTTGGAATCACCAACACCTTCCGAACTGAGGGCGGTGGCAGAAATGACATCTAGTAGACAATCACAACAAGTCTAGAAGAAAGGAGCCACCCATCGCACAATAAGATATTGAAGCAACGCATCACGCTGTTCAAGATAGATGTAGGACCCATTCGTCAGATGCGCAGCTTGCTGCAAGAAGACGGTATCTGGACCGTAAATCTTGCAGACGTCGATGGTAACTTTCTAAACAAGCAACGATAAATATGGAACATAGGAATACTATGGTGTATAGTACTTACCAGTTTTTGTGCAGAGAAGATGGCATTCATGATTGGGATGTAGGAAGAGGACAGATCCGGGGAAACGGAAAGAATTAAAATGCGGGGATCAGATGGAATGGCTGAATCTTCTGCAACGTTTGCTACAGATGCAGAAGATTGTGCAATGCGGTTGATATCTGCATGACGTTAGTTTCATGAAATGGATAAGATGTGGTGACATGCAGCAGAGGGCTTTTGTCAGTGCACCAACAAGAGCACAAGGGGCTGAGAAATACATCAATGCGGCGATGCTTGTAGCACAGACTCAATATGCGTACGTTCTTCCTCGAGTTTCCCTATGACATCTAATTCGCGAGTGATGCGTTGCAGCACTGTCGTGTCCACCACTTTGAAGGGTGGAAAATAATTCGCATCCAGGGGAGGGGGTTCATCGACTAACGACTCGGTAGAAGCATAAAGCATTGCACTGGATCGCACGATGTCAGTAACCCTGGACCGACAGATAAAAGAGACTTGCCTTTTACCTGGAAAGGCGCCGAAGGCTGCCAGAGTATTTTCGTTTTTGGAGGCGATGTGAGCATTGAGGAAAGCAAAGAGTTGGGATAGGAATGATTGAAGAGAGAGTGGGTGGGGGCTCGCAGTTGCGCTCAGGTGCCACTGGGTTGGAGACAAGTCCAGGATCACGGAGAGATGAGAGGCTCTGTCAACTTGCAATGTCATGTTTGCAGACTGCTCTCAGGCTTCAGCCTCAAGCCTTTTATTTCCATCCAGAGGTTTGGTGTATTGGTAGCACCTCACGGTATCATATCATTGAAAAAAGCTACACTATACAGTATGCGACAGAGGTGGGGTAGTCCTGCCCTGGATGAAACACGATGTCCTAACCAGTGAGATAGATCACATCAAGGGACCCGTCGTGGATTTCGTGAGCGCGCGGCGCACAGCAAATGCGTGACGTGACATCTCAGCGCCAGGAGAGAAGGGGTGTCCCAAGACTGTGGATGATGGCATAGGCTGTGTCTTCCAACACGATGCCACCACCGTGGAGGTCGACCTGGAAGTGGTATCGGGCTAATCGTGGTGAGAATGTCAGCAGACGGTGTGCTTCTCGAGTGCACTGCCCAGCAGTTTCCAGCACGGTGGTGTCGAAGACGGTTGAGTTGCACACGCACGCTGTGGTCGTGCACGGCGACGAGGGGTGGCACGCAAGGTTTGGCCACAAACGCTGGATTGGCGGGGACGAGCGACACCATAAATGGGAATTTATGGCAGAGAATAATGTGCGAAATGGCGAGTTTCGTGTCCAAAGAATGTGGCACGGGACAACCGGAGTTCGTCACGAGCGGTGACGATGGGGCCCTGCCCGGCGTTGTCCGTAGCGATGGCCACGCGTGCGAACATTTTCGTCAACAGCATCCTTGACGACCTCTCCCACATCCCCCCTCTCTCCCCTCAACCACCACCACCACCCCCTCGCCATGGCGCTCAACCCCGACGCCCTCAATCTCAACTACGACAGCGATGACAGCATGCAGGTCGACTCAGACAACGACCAGCCCCTCTCCAACGGTGCCCACCTTGTCCATAACCCTGATCCAGACGCAGACGCCGATCCAGACGCGGATGCGGAGGGTGACGCAGAGTACGTCGATGATACCATTTCCGCCGCCTTAGAGACGCCCGTCGCGGGTCCCTCATCCTACGCACAAAAAGATTCAGTAAGTCGCCACATCCCCTCTCAGCGCTCCTCAGCTAAGTGCTGCCTATTCCAAGGACGCAGACGATTCGGTACGCCACGCATACACTCACATACCATGGTCCATGCTCATCCCCTTTGTGTTTTAGGGCTATGAAGACCAGCCTGCGGATGACGACGATGACGACGACGGCGACGACGGCTCCTATGCAGATGATGAGTATGGCAGGAAGAAGGCACCCAAGAAGAAGAAGAAGAAATTGGTCCCCTCCTCATCTACTCCTAGGCCCAAAGGTTTGTGCAACTGTTTTCTTCTCCGTTGTACTTTGCTTCATAGCAAGCAGCAGCTATGCGTCATGCATCGTCAGACTCGGATTCTGATTACGGTGCGCGATCGAAGAAAAAGAAGAAACCTCGTGTTTCTGGAGAGGAAATCCGCGTTTCTAGCAGAGGGAGCAAGATTCCAAACTATTATGAAGGAAATCAGGATCTGGGTATACTTTCAGAAGAGGAAGTGGACCAAGGTTACTACCCCGATCCCACCCTGCATCTCAAGGAAGATGACGAAATTGAGGCCGTCCTTGGTCATTGTAGAGACGAGGGCCGTGAAGAGGATGCGGCCGATCTGTGGTATGACAATATTGTGCGTATCTTGCACCAAATCAGATCGCAAGGTAGTCGTATTGATACCTTTTCAGCGTTTTCACATCAAGTGGAAGAATTTCTCTCATCTTCATAATACGGATGAGAGATACGAATTCCTAAAGCGCTTCAAGGGTCTGAAGCGCGTTGACAATTATATCAAAGCCTACAAAGCATATCTAGCCAGGCTGAACATGCATGGTCTCTCTACTGAAGATAGGGAGGCTCTTCTTCTCGACAAAGAACGGGAAAAGGAGGAATTGGAGACTTACAAGACTGTAGAAAGGATTGTTTCTCACAGGGAAAGCACCGAGCACACGGAATACCTCTGCAAGTGGACAGGGCTGAACTATGAACATTGTACGTGGGAGGAACAGAGCGAACTACGCCACATTGCCAAAACGCAAATCGAGGCGTACCGCGCTCGTGAAGCAGAAGCCAAGTTCCCCTATAAGAGCATCCAGTATCCACGTCATCAGCGACCATCGTTCCAAAAGATCGTGAAAGACCCGGATTATATCTCTCAAACAGGTGGTCAGCTCAAAGATTTCCAGCTCACTGGTCTAAACTGGCTCGCATATCTCTGGAGCAAGGGCGAAAATGGTATATTGGCGGACGAGATGGGCCTCGGCAAGGTAACACTTCAGAATCCACTTTTTATGTGGCGTATATCTGAACTTCATAGACCGTTCAATCAGTAGCTTTTCTTTCATATCTATTCCACGAGATGCATCAATACGGTCCCTTTCTCTGCATAGTGCCACTTTCAACAATTACCGCATGGCAATCTCAATTCGCTACTTGGGCACCAGACCTGAACGTTATCACGTACATTGGGACCGCAGCAGCACGCGAAGTTATCCGCACCTATGAATTCGGCTCGTCAAACAAGCGACTAAAGATGAATGTGCTCCTCACTACGTACGAGCTGACTCTTCGGGATGCGAAGGAACTAGCGGATATTAAGTGGCAGGTGTTGGCCGTCGATGAGGTGCGCCACGCATCAGACTGGCGTATATTTGATCTGTTGATCACGGGTGGTATTAGGCACATCGCCTGAAGAACTCTGAAAGCCAACTGTATGAGGCGCTGAGGTCGTTCGCCGCATCGTCCAAGCTTTTGATCACCGGAACTCCATTACAAAACAATGTGAAAGGTGTGTTGTTCATTGGAACTTCGACACATGTTACTCATCTTATGCGCGGTGTATAGAGCTACTGTCGTTGATGCACTTCTTGATGCCGGAGAAATGTGAGCCATCCCCCATGACCTTACTTCTCAGTTCTAAGTACATCGTGTAGTTGCTCTGACCAATGAGTTTGATCTAAATGACGCCGACCATGAGACCAAAATCAAAGAGCTGCATCAACAGCTCGAGTCCCTCATGCTGAGGCGGTTGAAGCGTGATGTGCTTACTTCGCTGCCTACGAAGAGTGAGCGTATTCTTCGTGTTGAAATGAGTGCACTACAGACGCACTTCTACAAGAACATTCTCACCAAGGTCAATCGATATGTTCCTACTCTTTTATTTTATGGTGACCCCGTTCAAACAGAACTTCCAAGCTCTAATCAAGAGTGCAAATGGTAATAACAACATAAGTCTGCTCAACATTGCTATGGAACTTAAGAAAGCTGCCAACCACCCATACCTTTTCGATGGCGCAGAGGCTCGTACTGAATCTGCAGAAGAGACGCTGAAGGGTCTCGTCATGAACAGTGGCAAGATGGTCTTGCTCGACAAGTTACTTGCTAGGCTGCGGCAGGATGGTCATCGTGTGCTCATTTTTAGCCAAATGGTCCGTATGTTGGACATCCTGAGCGACTACATGAGCTTTCGTGGATACCAGCACCAGCGCCTAGATGGTATGGTCGCCTCAGACGCACGGAAGAAGGCGATTGCACATTTCAACTCGCCAGGATCACCTGACTTCGCATTCCTACTTTCGACACGTGCAGGCGGTCTCGGCATTAATCTTGAAACTGCCGACACCGTCATCATCTTTGATGTGAGTAATCTCATTTTACATGCTCCATCGTCTGATCCTCTTCTAGAGCGACTGGAACCCGCAGAATGATCTACAAGCAATGGCACGTGCTCACCGAATCGGCCAGAAGTCGCATGTGAGCGTCTATCGCTTTGTGAGCAAGGATACGATGGAAGAGGACATCTTGGAGCGGGCAAAGAAAAAGATGGTTTTGGAGTATGCCAGTGAGTCTTTGTCGTATTGTATATAAAGACCTTGCCCTTAAATTCTGTTGTCAGTCATCAACCAGATGGACACCTCTCAGGCTCATCTCAGCTCCAAGGGTGATAAACCCAAGGATTCTGCGAAGCCGGATAATTTAAGTAAAGACGAGCTCACAGCTGTTCTCAAATATGGTGCCCAGAAGATGTAGGCTTCAGCACCAACTCTCACAATGACTGGAACTGACAACGATCACAGGTTCGACAAGGACGACGTTCAACAGAGCAAGAAGCTCGATGAGATGGACCTGGACGATATTTTGAACAGGGCAGAAGACCACGAAACTATTGCGGCTGCAGGTGACGGCGGAACTTCACTTGGTGGTGAAGGGTTCCTTGCGCAGTTTGCTTCGGTCAGTGACGTCAAGAACGACATGAACTGGGAAGACATCATCCCGCTAGATGAGCGGCAGAAATTCGAGAAGGAAGAAGACGAGCGAAAAGCAGAAGAACTGGCTGCCGAGGAGCTGCGTGATCGCAAGCGATCTCATGCACCTGTTTCTTATGAGGGGATGGATGTTGACCACCCTGCGTCTTCTGCAGCCCCGAAGAAGCCTAAAGTCCCCGGCGTCCAGCGTAAGTCTGCGAGCCAGAAGGCCATGGAGCTGAAGGAGCGTGATGTCCGTGTGCTCATCCGCAGTCTGCAACGGTGGGGTGACATTCGTCAGCGATATGATATCATCGTAAGTATTTGTCCCTAGGCTTTATATGCTGAACTTCACCATCTTTTCTAGGTCAAAGAAGCTAAGCTTGGCGATAAGCACAGTGCTATGATCATTGATGTTGCCGATGAAATCATTGAGGTTTGCTCTCAGGCAGTAGAGGAAAACAACCAACAGAAGCGTGCACGGGTGGCTGCGGGGGAGACGTTGACAAATGCACAGAAGAGTAAGGCCGTATTGGTGACTTACCGAAACGTGGGCAATATCAACGCCGAGACAGTTCTCTCGAGATATCGAGACCTACGTGTTCTATACAACATTCTCGCCGACTCCTCCCATGACGAGCTGTACAACTGGTCAATCCCTATCGAGAATATAAGGCCGGTTCTGAATTGGTCCGGACGCTGGGGTCCTCAAGAGGATTCCATGCTTCTCGTCGGTGCTTTCCTCTATGGCTTTGGTAATTGGGAAGCTATGGCAAAGGATTCGCGGCTTGGACTGGAGGGCAAATTCTTCCTGGAGGAAGGGAAAAAGGGTGAAGACTCCTCTTCAAGACCTATCCCGAACGCCATCCACCTTGTCCGGCGGGGCGACTTCCTACTTGGGCTTCTTCGTGAATATGATGAGAAGCTGCGTTCATACGAGAGCTCATTGCGCAACAAGGGCCAGCTCAAGTTGTCGGTTACGCCCCCTCCAGCAACAGGTGCTTCGTCGTCAACCAGTAGTAGGAAGAGACGGGCTGAGAGTGAAGCTATTGCATCCGTTGACGACAGTACTACGACGAAGAAGCGCAAACGGAGACCTACGCCTACATTCACTGACTCCGAGTCGTCAGACGAATGGTGAGAGCACTGTTCTTGAATTGCACCTGTCCTAACAAATTTCCTTTAGCCCTTCGATGGATGAGGCTACTACGAAGGAGGAGTTGCGACCCGTGAAGAAGCAACTCGTATGTATTCCAGCCTATTATGAGGAGTAATTCTGACGAGTGCAATAGAAACAGCTAAAACTGTCCGGAGAAGACATGCCTCGAGACGACAAAGTTGCTATCTTGAAGGACTCCCTTGCCGCAATTGGTCGGCGAATTGAGAGCGTCCTTCAAGCGAAGCAGGCTGCTGGTGAAGACTGTGATAGATGGAAGCGGCATCTGTGGACGTAAGTCCTGATAACATTCTCCTGGCAACTGAATGCTTTAAATCCATCTACTCGCAGATTCGTTACCCTTTTTTGGCCCAAGAAGGTCAAGGCTTCGAAGTTGGAAGAAATTCATGCCAAAATGGTCATGAAGGAAGCTGCGCCACGGCCATCCTCGGACGCTGCAAGTGCAGCCAAGAGACCTCGACCAACTACGAGTGGAAAGTCGTTGTCTTCCACTAGCCTGGCCGTGAAGACCAACGGCAAGTCACATAGATGACAGACCCTATTCTCTTCGTCCTACCCCATTCATGAGACACCCTTCTTTATGTTGTATTACATCGACCCCCTGCACTAAATAATTCAAAGCTGTCCTAATTTGCACTCGCCTTTCGTTCTCTGGTGTATTTGAGGTCGCATCATTGTTCATTGTTCATTCTAGTCACATTGGTATAACACATGAGCAAAAGCAAGCACCAGAAAAATTTGGTGTTCATGTGGCACCTGACTTCAAGTCAGCTATCAAGTGTGGCGCCACGTCCTGATTTGAACTCACTCGTCAAGGGGTATCAGGGTGGTATCACCTTTGCTGCACACGCATGGCCGATTTCAAGTTAGTGGAAGAACTCTGGCTGTGGTGTCTCTGTCGTGTTACATTGACGGTAACGGCCGAATCGCGGTCAACAACGAATTCCTGGGATGTGTGCCGGGGATGGCTAGTATGCCGCTCAGCTCGACGTTTTTCTGTATTCTGGATGGTCGACGAAGGGACATCGATCTGCCCTCTGTGTGTTTCCTTGATCGCATTGACTACCGACTTCAGTAAACACGACGAATGAAAAACCCGAAATGATGAGCAACTGACTTTCGAGAAAACGGGTATCCGCCTCACGAGTGAAGCTCTTTGTCAATGCGGTGTACCTCTTCACCTGCCAACTCATCTGCGCCGCACGTGCCGTGTTTCCCTGCGACAATGCCCACTTCTTCTCTTCTTTGAAGCGCCTCCGCTCGCTATCTGCGAGGGATGCACGGGCGCGTAAGGTAGCAACCTCACGTTCGAGTGGGTCCATAACACGATGCGGATCAACGGTATCAGACGTGGAGGAAGTAATGGATGGGACGGATGATTCTGTGCGCCACTTTCGCTCTGGGTCTTGTTTACGAGGGCGGGGAAGTTTGCTAGGGGGAATAACCGAATATTCGGCGGACTGGAATTTAACCAGACGTTTGCGTTTGACGGTCACATGGGATCGCTCGTGTTCGCTCTCCCCATCACCTCCGAAATCATAGAGGTACCCATCCTCTATGAGCTGGGACAGTACGTCTGTGACCAATACTCCCAACGCGACACCCAGTAGAGTCGTAGCACACTTGCCAACATCTTGGAATACCATGAACTCGATCGTAAGACGAGCGGCGATACCGAATGCGACTACCAATGCAAAGTCAGGGAATTCCATCAGCACATAATACAACCCCACGCCCTGAACGACACCAAGAAGGACAGTATCTCCGAGAGATTCTGAGACACTGAGATCATCCGGGGCAGTCCCAGAGAACTTGTCTAGGGCAATCCGGGTGCCCAGGCCAATGAGTAGCGCAGCCGCTGTCGAGAACATCGAGGCCAAATTAGAGAGATGGCTTCATTGTCCAAGCAGGAATTTACGTTAGCTAATACTGTTTGCGGCTGCGAACTTCATGTGGTAGCCAAACACAACAGCCAGATGGCCTTTGGACAATTACAACGTATGGTAAATACATAAATAAATACAAGGATCCAGTAGAAAATTAAAATGCAGAAAGACGACTTCATTGATCAGATACGGTCTCATGACATTTATTAGTATGCATCTTTATCCACGTAGTTGGCCATGGGATCCTCTGTTTTCCGGCGGTTCATTCGATAGGCCTCTGGAATCAAAAATAAGAATCTAGGTCACAACAGTGTGACGAAAGGACTTACCGAGCTCCTCCTCCGTCACATCATGTGTTCCAATCTCCGGGGCTCTCTTCTTTTTACTATGGCGATCTGCTTCTCGGTCTTCTTCATTATCTCCCCATGCTTTCCGTTTCCTTTCATCAGCCAATGCTTCTGCCAGTCTCTCCTTGTCCAAAGTGACGTTTCCCTCCCCAATTCGTTTCTTCGAGTAGTTTTGTTCTATCCGTGCCATCGTCTCCTCTGCTGTCTTCTCACCCTGAGAAGGTGACGACGCAAGTAATGCTTGCGCGGTCGACGACCGTGAGGCCGCCTTGCCAGCCTCACCAGAGCAGTAGGACATGTGGACACTTGAATGGCAACATGAATAACCCCAATTACATGTTGCCATATCGTACCACGAACCCCAAACCGCAGTGTGGTTGTTGATATAAACTGGACACCATTAGCCATAAGTTGTAGAACAGAAAGAATGTCACATTAACATACCGTCTTCGAGATATTTTGACCGCGCCTTCACACGCTCTTGGCCCTTGACAACCTGACCCGTTCGGGAATACTCCACATAATTCTCTGAATGTCCGTCCAGCACCTCCCTCGGTGCACGTTCCAAATATTTCTCTCCACCGTACTTGGCAAGTACGCTAACCTTGTTGACGTCTCTCATCTTTTCTTTCTTCTCTTGGTACTCTTCGTGCAAAAGCTGGCCTTGGGTCGGCGCAGCATTGAGGTGAATGTCATTGCCTCTCTGGGAAGCTTGCCAGGCGAAGAGCTGGAGATGTTGGACTTCCGGGGCTTCTCCAGTGTATCGGAAGAAGTTCTCCCCAGCAAATCTCGCCTAATAGATTCAGGATACGTGAACATAGAAGAATCACGACACATACCTCTTCTGGTGGAACATTCTTTATTGGAGCATCACGCATGGAACGGGTTTTAGGGTCGTAGTAAGCACTTTCAGGATCGAGGTTGATAAGATACTTGGCGGTATCCTCTCGGATACGCAGGTTGCGGACAGTAATCCGAGTTTTCGTGTCCAGTTTCTGGCCGACAGCATCAGCAGCATCAGCATACTTGTCTTCATCTGCATCTTCCTCATCGCTGGAGCCGAAGTCCGGGTCTGCATCCTTTTTCTCTTTCCCTGCGTTGGCAACTTTCCTGGCTGCAGCTAAATCCGTGGTCATTTGCTTATCGATTTCTTCTTCCCTGTGCTTTTTCCGTGCGGCCTCAATGGCGTCAAACTCCTCGTAAATTCTCGTGTGTTCTGATGGGTCGTATCCATTCCATCTGTCCCTTTTGGCGTCATAGCCAGCAGGCACAGCCTGGATAACTTCATCTGCTTGAATGTCTTTGTTCGTATATTTGGCACCTTTTTTGCGTGGACGCTCGAGACAATCCTGCTTCTTGTGTGTAATGGCGCCACAGTTCTCGCATGCTCCTTTGCGGTACTTTTTCGCTGCAGGACCCCGTGCGCCGCGATCGTACCAGGTGTCAATTTCATTGGGAGGTTTCTCAGCTGCTGGTCGACGTTGGTGACTGAGCGAAGGTGCACCGGTGTCTAAGTACCACGGCGCTTGGGAGATGTACTCTAAGGGAATGATAAGTACGCATAAGAAAAACTAAGGAGAAGTCACATACGAGGAATGTGAGGGTTGATGGGTTTTCCCTCTTCATCGAGGGCAGCAGGGGCTGTACCAGCCTTACGTGCTGCGTCCAAATCCTTCTGGCGGCGAAATTCCTCTCGTGATAGTTTCCCTATAGCTGAAAAGAGAATGAATGAGAGACACGCATGCCGTGCATCACAGCTGCACGCACCTGATGCAGATGCCATGACGAAGCTTTGAGACCTTTGCTTCAAGGTGCTCGGAGGACGGGCGTTTCGTGCAACATTAGTCATATCCACTTTTGGAAGGCAACCTTTAACAGGGGTCGATTTACCTGATTTGCTTATCAGGTGCTCAAGCCTCCAAGCTGCTGAGTGCATTTCCCTTGGTATTGAACCTCCCAAATTCTGTACTACGGGCATGTGCATGACTGCATGTTGAATTCCTTATTAGCGCCTGATTCAGCTTTCACTTGATACATGATCCTGGAAACACCTGGCAGGTGTACATTTAATCTTTGTGGGCAGGCCGTTTTAGTTTCTCGATGGTCTACCAGAGCTCCACATGGCACTGACTCAGGTACTGGACATGTCCGACCTTTTCCTGGCAAGGTTCGCTTTGGTCCTTACCAAGAATTAATATGTAGCAAAGTCTCTTGAGACATTTACAATGACGCTACGTGGGAGGAATCTACCAGCCATGTCAGTCGTCCCTTAAAGTGACTATATTAATTTCGTTAACGAAGACGATAACTTACAGATTGTCAGGAACTCTGCGAGGCTTTGTGAGAACTCGGGACAAAGTGCTCAGCACCGACGGTGCCCTGAACAAACTAAGGTCCCAATTAGTCATGATCGTGGCACCCAATGACAGTGTTACACATTGAACTTAGCGACTCTGGTGACCTGACATATACAAGTGAAAAACTCTACTACAAAATAACAGTTATATGAAAGGGGGAGAAAGAGAACAGAGGCTTAAATAAAAGGAATACATATATAACAGCGTGAGTGGCGAGTGGCAGTATCATATTGACAGCTATGGGAACAGGGTGGCAGGGGTATCACAGTATTCTGCAATAGGACGTCGTGAAAATGCACAAGCAACGAGAACATATTGTTCGATGATAAATACCAACATAGACACAGTCCCTTGGGCTTACGATGAGAAAACAAGACTGGTTCGGTACCGGGGGTCATCAACTTTCGTGATATGAAGATGTCGATCTGTGATTTATCTCCGCCTTATGTCGCACTCACTTTCACCGATCGAAAAACTGGCCTCTATGGTGCCAGTTTGGGGTTCTAGCTCGCGGATCCTCCTCTACTCCTGGAATTTCACCCGTCTTCGAAAGTTGGTGCCAGTGGAGCATATCCCCTGCCTTCAGCGTCCGCACTAGTGGTTCCTCTGATGCGTATCTGGCTGCGGAGACACCAGTCCTCAGCCGAGCTGTTTGCTGTGAAGGTGTTCGGGAAATGAGTAGAGGTGAATGTGACGGCAAAATCGGGAAGAGGTCGGGAGAGGAACCGTCGGGCGAAGGTGCAAGTTCTGGTGACTCTAGCGGGGAAGAGGAAAAGGAATGTGGACTGGGGGATGATGTCACTATCTGCTGGCGAGTTGCTGTGGCATTCGCAATGTTATGGGTAAGTGATGGGTCTGCGGGGATGCGAAGAGGGGGAGTAGTTAGTGGCGGAGGTGACGAATACCCCACCGGGATGACACCGGGTTCATCAGGTATATGATGCCGAACAGTGGCAATTACTTCATTCGAGTGAAACACAAAGCGGTGACCATTAGTAGTGCGGTTGCTTGAACTGGTTGAAGAAGTACATCGAGAGCACTGGTGATGAGGTATCAGTCAACGATACCTTCTGCTCTAACAGATGGGAATCTCACAGGAACTACAATCATGTATCCAACGGACGCTCCACAAGTGTGACAACAAAGCGTCTGAGTCAAACACTCGCAAGTACGCGGAGCTGTTGGTAAATAGCAGGGGGGAGAACGGAGTGCATCTGGGTTCGTGGAGTAGGCGGAACAGTTTACTGGAAGCGCATCCGTGGAGAAAAGAGAGACATTGGGTCGTAGCAACAATACAGCCTAGCATGTCAATAGTTAGAAAACGTTCCGCTTACGGATAACAGAGATTGCCCGTTACCCACTTTCATTCCGCGATTGGTTAGGAAAGTACCACAAGTTCGACAGTCAAGGATCCATACTTTGTGGGGCGTCTGCGGTGGGGGTGGAGGAGGAGATGGGTAACGGTTTGGTTGCACATGGGTTGGCCATGGCCCAGACACCACAGGAACTGATAAATAATGCGGGATAGTTGATAGTGACATCCCCCCTTCCACATGGGACTGAATAGGGTGATTCGGGAGGTTGTATCTGTCAAAGTAGGTGGAAGCTGATGTGTGCGGTATGAAGTAGGTGTGGCTGAGAGTGGGATCGTTGTTGGATACATAAATTTGAGGTCGCGGCAGATAAGAGTGATGGCGCTGGAGTTCACGGACGGTTGCCAGGTGCGGGACGGGTGATCGATCCCCCACTGTTTGCTGGTGGGAGTTCTCGATGGCATTTAGGACAGGCATCGAGAGGGGGTATGGATTTCTGGGGGTATGCCGGGTTCCACAGCGGCAGAAGGGTGGGGGAAGGGAAATGAACGAGATATGTCTGCGTCGTTCAGCAGTAGTAGCATTTGGTATTTATAGCCGATCTCATTAATGACTGATTACGTAAGAATTTACACGACGGGCAACTCCGAGCCGCCGGCAAGTCAGACTGGGTGTGCATCATGGATCCATGTAGCATGCAGCGAACCAACGTCGCCGTCCTCACTCAGTCGCACGTCGCAATTGCTGCAAAAAAGCGTAAAAAGAATGGACAAGTCAAGGAGGTCATTTTCGACGAAGATGCGCGCAGGTGAGGCTGCTGTTTCTCCACTAGAACGAGCGCAGATACATCACCTCCAGGGAATTCCTCACTGGTTTTCATAAGCGCAAGATTGCCAAAAAAGAGGAGGCAATTAAGCGTGCAAAACTCAGGGAGAAGCAGGAGAGACAGGAGTTACGTCGTGAGGTATGTTCATCTCCAGTATCGTTATATTTTGGGTATTTATCTCAGATTGCGTAGCATCGACGTGCGCTTGCTGAACGAGCTGCACGAAATGCTGCGGAAGTAGAAATGGCTTATGGGGCTGTCATAGGTGCTGTGTGTTTTATCAACTCCCAGCGTCAGGCTAACATGCTTGCAGGTCATGAAGAGGAGGAGACTGGAGGAAATGCCAGTGATCCCGAGATTGGAGAGGAATATGAGGGAGAAGAGCAACTTGCTACAGTCACTGTTGTGGAAGATTTTGATCCTGCATCATTACTCCACGGACCATTGCAGAACTCCCGGGGTCACAGTTCAGATCTTTCGGGCTCTCTACCGGCATCGAGAGTCAAAGGGAAAGCCAACGAAAAGGTACAGCACGAGACGGTCGTCGTCGTAAAGAAGTCGACAAAGAACCGAAAGCCGAAATATCAGACCAAGGCCGCCCGGGCTGCAGAGCGTGCTAAACAAAAGGTGCGGCACACAGCAAAAGCGGAGCGAGCTGGTGGCAAAGCGCCGAGGATTCGGAAGAAAAGGCAGCGATGATGCCTCTCTCTTTGTAGTAGCACCTTTCTAATGTACTTTACTGTATGTATGTACTTCGATGGGGACAATTAGTATTGACTACTATATTTGGGAGACTTGCTGGAACACACATTCCTTTGCACCGAGGTAGTTGGCTGGCCAACCTAATGAACTCCCTTTACACCCTCGGCGTTCGTCAGACAAATTCGCTCACAGCTGACCTGGAACGCCTCAAAAATGGCGACCATTCAGCCTCCCTTCTTGGTCAGTTTCCCATATGCGCAGCTATGAGTCCCACTGACGGGCACTCTCGTTAGGACAGATATCTGCTTCCCTAGCCGCCATGCATAGGACAATAGAAGACTACGACGCCATGATTAAGAGGGAGATTATCAAGGCTAAGCAAGAGAAAGGTCAAATGTATGTAACCCGTGGACGTGTTCATCTCCTATGGTTCAACGAGTATTCCTAGGCGCGTTCAAAAGTTCCGTGCCGACTACGCGGAACTAAAGGGCCAGTTCGAGAAAGTAAAGAACGAGGTAAGTCGGTCCGTCGACTCATGTATCAAACCCACAACTTTTATCGACTTTGCACAGAGGACCGCCGCACAGCGGAACGAATTACTACATGGAGCTCCGTCAGGTCTTCAGTCGCCGAGTGGGTCAGATGCAAGGCGACGCTTCACATCAGGCCACTTCCACGACAATGGAGATTCGTCCCAGCACTCCGAGTCACCATTTCGTATGCCAACGTCACTACCGAACCAAACACTGCGAGAACATCACGCGCTGAACGAGCACTCTTTCATTCAGAACACAGAAACGAGACTGGATGAGTTTATCGCACAGGGTCGGGAGGTGTTGGACAATCTTGTGGACCAGCGCAACGTGCTCAAGGGCACGCAGAGAAGACTGCTGGATGCAGCAAATACACTTGGGTTGAGCCGTGAGGTCATTGGCTGGATTGAAAGACGAAGGTATGCATCTCTCACTTGGTGTGAACGCCTACTGATGCTTTGCTCAGCACGCAAGACATGTACATATTTCTTGGAGGGGCAGTTTTCACGTTTTTCTGTTTCTTTCTGATTTGGAGATATCTGGGTTAGGCTATCCTGGACGTTGTCTACATGTTTTGTATCTACTTGAGTTGACTGTTCTCACCTCCACGGTAGTCTCCCAAAGCCAGACTCTAAGTTAGAGGAAGATAGTCGTTCCACCCTCCACGGCTATCTTGGCCTGAAATGGCATTTATGTAGTAATGCATAGGACCACTTCTGACTTACATCTTCCACTCCGTTGATCTACACAGCACTCTGGGATGGCTGCAGACGGCCCAAGTCAATACGACTACACCGAGGGTGCATCCGCCATAGAAATTCGAGATGCAATCGCAAGGACTTCACGTGCACGGCGGGACTCCCAGTATAGCCTTGCAGACGGTGGTGAAGCAACAATGTTCGATGGCCCTGCGAGCATGGCAATACCAACCAGCACCTCCAGAATGTCATATACAGACAGAGGATTTTCCGGGAGGCGCAGCTCAGAGTACTCGAGGACGAGGAAGAGTGACGAGGCCATCAGTCTGGGGTCTACAAGCAGGGGTCGGGGTAAACGAAGGGTGAGCACGAGCGACCAGGTTTCAGAATCTGCAAGTAGCATGGAAGAAAGCGGAGCTGAGGAGGAAGCTGAAGACCAAGGCATGTTGGCTCGACGAGGACGCCGCACCAAGCGGTCTCCCTCCCCCGCACGGAACCGGTCAGTGTTTGACAATATCGCACACTTGTTTAGCAGGACAACCGAGGATCCATCAGGATGCAGACCGTCGTTGTCAGCGCGTTCATCTCTGTCGTCGACGCGCCGGTCGAGGCGTAGTAGACTATCGGACACAAGTTCGGATGGTGTGCCCGCGACAGATAATGAGGACGCAGAACGTTGGGGCTACTCTTCAGGAGAGGAAGACGACAGCATGGAGGCACTTTCGGTCAATCCCCCGAGCGGTATCGCCAGCGACGTAGAATATGGTTCGCGCTCCCCTTCCCCCAGCCGATCTACTTTGCCACCGGACCCAATCTTTGGGGATGAAGTCCGCATAGACATTGATGTCCCTCTGGAACCCTTGGAGCCGCCGCCGCCAGGTCCACCCAGCCGACAGAGAATCTATGTCTCCGATGAGGACAGCACCCTATTATTCGTGGGCTACGAGATCATCCTTGGGCATCAGTGGGTTTGGCGAGTGTGTTGTGTACTTTCACTAGGGCTGCTTGGACTTCTCGGCCACTGGTTTCCGCGCTTGTGGTTACGTTGGGTGGTGCGTGAAAAGGCATTCAAGGATTTGAAACAGGGCTTTGTTGCCGTTGAGGTGCGTACAATCCAATTCAGACTTTCAATGGTTGCAAATCTAGCATAGGGTGCATACAGAGCCATTACATTATTTCCCGTCAAACATACTGCATACCCTTATGAACGTTCCGCTGTCTTCCCTGATCTCCACGATTTTGAAAGGCCATCTAGATACTCTCCACCTGCGAAGCCTAATGGCCAAGATAACCATAAATCCGAAATAATTGGGAGCCTTTTGATTGTCGACTACCGTTATTCTCGTTTCGTGCTCGATCCTCAGACTGGGCTCTTCAGCATGTTAAGGTATAAACTTTGTTTAATCCCTTTCCATGCATTCTCACCGTCAAGGTGTTAGGGATTGGCGCGATCCTTCGTGGACCGGGTTACAATCTGTACAGCACGGGCTTCCGCAACACATCCGGAAACAACGGCTGACCCTTTTTGGACCTAATCTCGTTGACATTGAAGGGAAATCTACACTCTCGCTCCTCATAGATGAGGTACGTGTAGACAGTGTATCAGATAGAAATGGGAATCTTATTTGTGAACAAGGTCATCCATCCGTTCTACGTGTTTCAAGTGGCAAGCATGATCTTGTGGTCTTTGGACGACTATTATTACTACGCGTTCTGCATTGCACTCATCTCAACGCTGAGCGTTGCGACAACGCTCATTGATACCAAAAAGGTCGGTTTACTCTCGCCTTTTTTCTTTTCTTTGCCTACCTTTCTTAACACTCCCTAGACGATTAAACGAATGCGTGACATGTCTCGCTTCTTGTGCGATGTAGTTATCTATACTAATGGGCAATGTAAGGTCCCTTGCTGATGTTTGACTGTTAATAACAATATTGGCCAGGGTCGGAGCAGAGTTCCACAGAACTTGTTCCAGGAGACATAGTGAACCTCTCCGAGTCACGAGCTTCTTTGTTCCCAGCAGATATATTCTTACTATGTGGAGATGCCATTGTGAACGAGAGTATGCTTACGGGTGAGAGTGTCCCGGTGTCAAAGATTCCCGCAAAAAATGAGGATGTCGCACGTTGGCGGGAAATGAGAGATATAGAAGGTCCACTGGCAAAGAGCTTCTTGTACGCCGGGACGCGCATTGTCCGGATTCGCGGTACGCTTGCAGCTGATGGGATCGATGGTACACCCGCCTTGGGGCTTGTGGTTCGGACAGGTAAGCCCTGATGCTCAGGCTCGCCTCTTTGATGAATATGCCATGCCATAAATAGGTTTCAATACAACTAAGGGTGCGTTGGTGCGGTCCATGCTTTTTCCAAAGCCGATAGGGTTCAAGTTCTATCGGGATTCTATGCGCTTCATCGGGGTGTTGGCGGGGATTGCAGCGCTAGGGTTTTGTGCTAGCGCTGTGCAGTTCATCAGACTTGGCGTAAGTTTGATTCAAACATCCAATGCTAAAAAGAAGCGCTGATAGTCTTCATACTAAGATTCCATTGATCACCATCGTCGTTCGGGCTCTGGACCTCATTACTATCGTAGTTCCCCCTGCCCTTCCGGCTACTCTTTCCATAGGTACCAACTTTGCCATTGGCCGTCTGCACGAACTGGGCGTTTTTTGTATTTCTCCGACTCGTGTCAACGTTGGAGGGAAGATCAATATCTGTTGCTTTGACAAGACGGGCACACTCACAGAAGACGGGCTCGACATCCTTGGTGTGCGATCTTTGGACCGTACGGAGCATCGTTTTGGCGAACTCATCGAAGATGTACATGATCTTCCGAGTATGCGCGACCGAGCAAGCTTCCTTCACGCGCTTGTGACGTGTCACTCGCTAAAGATGATAGACGGCAAAGCTATCGGAGATCCGCTGGATGTTAAGATGTTTCAGTTCACAAGATGGACATTAGAAGAAGGTTTGATTGCTGGGACAGGGATTATCAAAGGAAAGAGCGGGACAGAGAGAGCGGCGCTTGTACAGACCGTCGTGCGCCCTCCGGGAAGTGTCCATTTTCGTCTTGAAGACGCCCTGAAATCTAGTGGCAAGGTTCGTGTTCTTACTACCTTTGCTCTTTAGAGCGTGAAGATGGCTGACTCGTCGAAAGCATGCACATTTCTTAGAATTGGGCGTGATCCGCACATTTGAATTTGTATCTTCCCTGCGCAGGATGAGCGTCGTGGTGAAGCGACTTAAGAGCAGCAGCATGGAAATTTATGTCAAGGGTGCGCCCGAGGTTATGGCTGAGATCTGTGAAAGAAACTCTTGTATGTCGGTTTATCCAGACGATTCACCCGGTATCTAACAACCATGTACAGTTCCCCACGACTACGATGACCTGCTATCTTATTATACCAGGCGAGGGTATCGTGTCATTGCGATCGCTGGGAAGAGCATCGAGGGCTTGTCTTGGTTAAAGGCTCAGAAGATGAAACGGTATTGAAGTGTCATGCCTTATTAATTCTCTCTGACAATATCCCAGGGAACAAGCAGAAACAAACTTACGATTCCTGGGTCTAGTCATTTTTGAAAACAAGCTGAAGCCTGGAACCACACCAGCTATCCAGACCCTTAGAACGGCGCATCTGACATGCAAAATGATCACAGGAGATAACCCGCTGACTGCGGTAAGCGTTGCCAGGGAATGCACATTGATAAACCCCGCTGCACATGTGTTCTCTTCGACCTTCATTCAAGGTACTTTGTTTCGCTTTGCCCTCCCTCATTATTCACTGTAGTACTCTGCAGGCAACGCGACTACCCCATTGTCCAGGTTGGAATGGTCGTGCATGGACGACTATTCGTGGAAGATGGATCCCTATAGTCTTAAACCCTTGACACCGCCGCCTCATCACACTGTTGAAGAGGACGAAATTGATTTTCAGGATTTTTCTCTCGTAGTAACAGGCGACGTTTTTAGGTGGATGATAAATTATGCTCCTGTCGAGACCATACAACGGGTAGGTACCATGTCCTTTAAGTCCTCACAAACTCTGAGACGTGCCACAGATGATGGTGAAAACACAAGTATTTGCTCGCATGTCTCCGGATGAGAAAAATGAAGTTGTCGAACGCCTTCAGGCTCTCGGCTACACTGTGCTCATGTGTGGTGATGGTGCTAACGACTGCGCGGCTCTGAAAGCTGCTGATGTAGGCATCTCACTTTCGGAAGCTGAGGCCTCTGTTGCAGCCCCGTTCACGAGCAGTATTCCGGATATTAGTTGTGTTATCGAAGTTATCAAGGAAGGCAGAGCGGCTTTAGCAACCAGCTTCTCCTGCTTCAAATACATGTGCGTGCCTGCTGTTTACTGGCACAACTGTTCTGAATATATTTTAGGGCACTCTATTCGCTCATTCAATTCACGACTATCACCTTGTTGTATTCGTTCGCATCGTCATTGGGGGACTTCCAGGCAAGTAATGGCATTCCCTCGGCCATAACGATTTGTTGAACGATCTTGAAGTTCTTATATATCGACTTATTTATCATTATCCCCATTGCCATCAACAGTAGGTCACATTTTCAGACACTTCCTTCTCTCTCTGATTGGCTTGCAGTGGGGAGAACTGCTCCCTTTCCGAAAATTCATCCGAAACGTCCTACTGCGAGCCTTATCTCGAAGAAAGTGCTCTCCAGTTTGGTAGGGCAGATATTCATCACGAGTGCAGTGCAGGTCTGGACATTCTTCTGGGTCCGTCGGCAGGCGTGGTAAGTGAAACAGCGAACTGGACATTTCGTAGGTAACCGTCCATGACACCCCTCAGGTACGTGCCACCTCACATGGTCGTCACCAGCGGCACGAAATTGAGTGCAACAAACTACGAGAACACCGCGTTATTTCTAGTGTCGTGCTTCCAATACATTCTCGTCGCCGCTGTGTTCAGCATAGGTCCACCTTACCGCAAGGCTATGTGGACAAACGGCAAGTTACCCTCCCTGATGTGAACCAGAATTACTGACCGTATGAATCCGTAGGTTGGCTGATGCTTTCTATCATTGCTTTGTCTCTGTTCGATCTGTTGATACTCCTCCGCCCACCCAAGCCATTCAGGCTGATCCTCGAGTTGATGCAGCTTCCATTGTCAGCCCGGCTGTGGCTAGCTGCATTTGTCGCTGTCAACATCGTCGTGTCCGGTGTTTTTGAGAAGTGGGTAACACCGTTTATTTCTCAGGTCATTGGGGCAGTGCTGTCTTACCGTCTTGAGCAAAAGCGATACCGGGATGGGAAAGCATACAAGGCAGTTGAGGGCGGGGTGCGATAGGGACAAGTAGTAAATATTGAGCTTGCATAGACTGTATCGTGTTTCTGGTGGTTGTCCTGGCAGTGACTTTACCATATTTAGTAAAACTTAAGGCGTTGCCTAATATATACTGGCCAACAAGATCCTTCACATCTTGTGCACCTTCAACTGATACCTCTACCCCGTCTTTGGATTCTGAGAGCTGGCTCTTCATTCTTTTTCACTTCTCTTATTGGCGAGTTGGTGTGGAAATTTACGATGCTTCTCCGTGTAACCTCGGTGCAATGTCTTATATTCCTTGCTTCGCAATTTGTTACTGCCTCGCATTCACCTTCAATACCTGGACTTGGGGCTCGTCAATCAACTCCTGTATTCATCCCTGCACCATTGCCATCACCGACCTCTATAACCTTTAATAGTACCATTCAAACGTGAGTTCTTCGCAACCACATGAGCAAATAGGATTATTGATGCACTGCATTTGTCCCAGTGACAATGGCACAATGGTTGAAACCTGTATCCTATCCTTCATACCTGTTGGTTCAGACATCAAGGAGATCGAGAACTGTACCGTGTCCATGGGTGGTTCAGATCTAGCCAGCGCAATCGTCACACCCTCTGCATCAGCCAGTTCAGCCACAATCAATGTTATTCCGGCACCAACAGTAGGCACTTTGGGCCATCATTTGACTACACCATTAACAGTTCCTTACAGGGGACGCTGCCGGTGTCAGTGACGCCGTCTGCGGTAGTAGCCGCAGTCTTTACCATGCCGGGACGGTCTCTGGAAGTTCTACCCGTTGGTTTGGGTATCTATGGCGGAATCACGTTTATCACCTTCATGTTCGTGGTCTTTGTCACTTATGAGCGGGTACAATATCGCAAGGTGAGTAACGTGGTCACCCGCCCAATATTCTGTATTAAAACTTGGGGAAAACAGGCGTTCTGGGAACGCAGGATGATCGAGCAGACAATGATTGCCAATAGTAGAGTCACGCAATGACCGAAAGCTGGCGATGAGGTGGACACAAATGCTATTTGATGTCGCGTTATTGTATAACACTACGGAGGTGTACAGTTTACATCGAAGGTTAAATATGACCAGTAGTTGGACACCAATGTCGTTGAACAGCATCTTAACATGTCGAAGGTGAGTTTAAATTTCGGTTCTGGGGCGGACTCGCCGTTTCCGTCCATAGCTTCGACTTGGCTCGTGCTTCCATGTCCTCACCTAGCGATCACTCTGACCCCCGTGCGGGGTTGGTCGCAGTCGACCGACTGATGATTACGTTCCTTGTCGATAACAATATAGAGTGGTAAACCAGAACGTCATGGATGTCCGAGTATTGTCTCAAGGCCATTATTAATTGACACAGGTTTGCAAAGCTGCCCCCTGGATTCATGCATGAAATGAGGCAACATCTTGCCGATCAAAAAACCGAGGACCCTCAGACGGGGGTCCCTATCATTGATCTCGAAAGCTTTTGTTGCGGTAAGCATGATATCATACAGCTCTTGCGAGAAATCGCAACGCTGTTAAGTGCTGTGATTTATTAATATCTGTAACGTGCTCAGGGGCTCATGGGTTTTCTGCGCTGATCGTATGTCCACATTTTCATGGTATGCTGTGAACCCCGGCCGACGCACGCAGGAAACCGAAATAGAGGGCAAACCAAGTCACCTTACGCTCTTCGACACCGGACCGGATTCAAAATCCATATTCCGCAATGCCACGGCGATGCAAGTGCCTGTCGATCTAGTTGAAACGGTGGTCCTTTCGCATTGGCATTATGACCATTCTGGAGGTATGCTGTCGTTCCTTCACATGCGAAGTCACGATGCTCCCAAATGTGTCGTCGATCTGCACCCTGATCGCCCAACTGCACGAGGAATTGCCATCCCTCCAACATACGAGACTATTATCGGTCGCTTACCAGCAGACCCGAACTTCGAGCTCATAGAGGCTGCAGGGGGAATTGTTGAGAAACACGCAGAAGGACACATCATTGCCGATGCAACAATATACGTTAGTGGTGGGATCCCAAGAGTTACGCCGTTTGAAGAAGGTCTGCCAGGAGGTGTTAGATTCGTGGAGGAAGACGGTAAATGTGGGAGGTGGATCTCGGAACCAGTATGTCGTATTCAATTTTCATTCCATTGGCCTTAATCCCTGCAGCACATTATGGACGAGCGTTATGCCGTGGTTGACGTTGCCGGCAAAGGGCTTGTTATCTTCAGCGCGTACGGTCACATCGTGTGCGATGGACCCACACTAAACTGTCCACCATCAGATGCTCCCACGCAGGTATTGTGAATGTCGTCAAAGATGCTGTTCGAAGGTTCTCGAGACCAATTCATATGGTCAGTTTGATTTTTTTGTCCACCAGATTCGATGCATTGAAGACGACGATGGCAGATTATCGGCGGGCTACATTTAGGTACACCGGATCTCAACCACCGCATTCCCCCCACTGTGGACTTTCTAACCCGTCAGCTGAGGCCTGCTCCGGCGTACATTTTGCCCATGCATTGTTCTGGGTTCCATTGCAAAATTGCGTTGGAGCGTGCTTTGGGAGAGGGCTGTGTGCCTGCTGGAGTAGGTATGAAGGTAGATATTCATGGTGATCGTGGGTTGGATGGTAGATTGCTTTGCCCTACGATATCGTAGCGCATGGCTCGTGGTCTCTGGAAGGATAATATCATGTCACATTTTGGCGCTGCTAGACATCACCAGGATAACTGTGTCTGAGAAATAAACAAAGCACATGGCAGTATAATTCAGATATACCTAATATTCTACTCATCATCATTAATATCACGCAACAGCGCCGCAGATTCCCCCAATGTATCATCTGTAAAAGTGCAGTCCACAGTGTGTAACAGTTCCAAAAACTTGTCCATGATGTTTGGCTTGGGGACAGCAGTACTGTTAATCATATCGACGACACGGGAATCTTCGTATCGTGTTCCATCGATACCATAAAATTTCACCAGAGCCAATGTATCTTGACATCTCTGTGCCCAATCTGAATTTAGGTTGAGTATTCTCAACACGTGGTCCTAGAACATATCAATGGTCCAGGTGCATCTAAGTAGATCCAAGGCGAGTCTTACCATTTTAACCACACAACCAGGCGCCCCATCACAGTCCACCGGCGTCGTCAGTCCCGACAGTTGTTCTAACATGTGTGAAACGATCTCGTATTGTTTGAGGACCTCGGACACCCGCTGCAATTTGGCTTTCGACTGCATATACTGTAGGAACTCCGGATGGTTTTCGACTTGCGGCTTAATCCACTTGAAAATCGCGTCGTCCCTCTCTTCCTCTGTCTCTGCGAGCTGGGCGGGAATAGGAAGTGCAGTAGGTTTTGCACGACTGTGGCCTATAACATTTGCGCCATAAGTGATCAGTCCCCGTGAGATCACACTGCCAGATAATGATATATATTACCATGCAACTTGTTTCTCTTTCGTTTGTGTGAACCAGTATCCGAACCTGGCGACAATATTCCCTTTGGAGCTGTAAAGTTGATCTTCGACAGGGCCTCGATCTGCTCATCTCGTGTGTGCACACGCATTTGTGGGCGTGTATTTGCAATAGATGTCGATTGCTCTGAATCAGAATCAGAATCGTGTGCGTGCCGGGTATCACTGGTATATCCAGGACGGCAGGGCAGCTGACCCTGCGGTATCGGCTAGAAAAGGGAATATAGAGCGTAAAACTAAACATCCAGACACATGCGTACCGTTTCCACGTAGACATTCAGCGTTCTTTGTTTCGAAACGCCAAGATGAGCTGGTGTAACGTGGTGGTTGTCATGAAAATCCACTCGCATGAAGAACTGCCGGAACCTTGCTCTCATCGTGTACACCTTAGCCGGTCCTACAAATGCCAAAGTCAAACACCTTGGAACCGGCGAAAAAAAAAAATGACCATCAATACGCGATGGTGAGGCTTGAAGGGCATTGCAAACATCCACAGCATCCGCCCAGAAGCCATCATCCGGGTCTTCGGCAGGTTTCAAAGGAACCTTAATTTCGGCTAACTGAGAATCTACCACACCACTTCTCAGGTCTTCGATCAATAAGGTTAACATCCTCAGCGGACGTTGAATACTTGTACTATTAGATTGAGTTGTGGCTTTCCAAGTGTTAGTATGGTGATGCAAGAGGGTGAATCTCCTTACAAGCTGTGTTAGGTTGGGGGTCTGTGTTATTGTGGGTAAGAGACCGACTGCTGCCAATGGTCTTCGTTGACTCGGCTCGATTATCCGAGCTATGGCAATTGTAGGAAACATGAGGTGCTAAGCCGGTGGTTGCGCCCTGAGGGTGTTGATAATGAAGAAACTGTGAGCCCCGCACATCTGGCACGGTGTCCTCTGTTATTGCATTGCCCCGCTTCCCGCGTTTTCTAGGCGGTGCTAGTGATTCGCCAACACTCACTTGGGCCGGAGCGGGAGCATTTCTATGCATTTCCATTACACGACTGTAGTGCGTCAGGCCGTTTGGAGTGGGCATCGTAGATGAGCTAAAGGGTAGTTGTGTAGAGAGGTTTGGAGATGAAGTAGCAACAGCGGAGCTGCTGGACGATAAGGTGCCAGAGGGCGATCCCATAATAGCGACTGAAGAGTGAAACGGAGTAACACCGGCCAAGTCTGTGCCCCCAGATGGTGTCAGCGTGAGGAAGTCAGCAGGCGCGGGTGACATCGTGGATGGTCCAGGTGTAGACGCCATAAGTCTAAATCTCCCTGTTTGTGAGGAATATTCCTTGTTCTTCTTCATGCGAATTGTCTTGGGCTTTTGTGGCTTTTGTGGCTTTGGCGGGGGAGGGGGAGCCTGACCAGGTAGGAAATAGCCCGCAGTTGGAGGTTTGGGGGGTAACGGGGCCTCGTATGTCTCAATGTGGGCACTGGTAGATGGAGTCCATGTGAAGCCAACAGGCTTTCGAATTAGAGGCGTATTCTCTGGTGACGGCGTACCGGTGTCATCCTCGTTAATAACAGGAACGACGAGATCCCCATCGTCTGAAGTGGGTGTGAATGAGCGTTTCGGTCTTTTCTGGAGCGATAACAGAGGTTAATGTGAGACGGTGTCTCGAATAATATAAGAAGCATGCTGAAGAGTAGAAGGGGTGCAGACAGGTGCAGACTTACCGCCGCCGGGGAAGACTCCCTGCTGCTCCTAATCTCGTGGAGGTGCGAATGAGACTAGACTGGAGAACTCGAAGCTTTTCATATCACTCACGACGACGTTACGTGCCTTCCAACACCATAGGTGACCTCGTCATCGCTGCCCACATCAGTTCTGGGTCGGTTGCTGGAAGCCACGACGCGCAAGAGAGGAGCTGAAGAGTTAAGAAGGTGGTGGGGACACGACAGACCTAGTGTGGGCAGATTGTTGGTTAGTGAGGAACTGTGAGGAATTCCTGGCACACAGTCACTGTGCACACACCCGATACACAGCAGGACAACAGCAGGATGCAATAACATGTATTTGTCAAATCACACTACAAGTTGTTCTACGATTTATACAAGCGAGACACGATTGCAATGATAAAATAAAACCGATCATCCAGTCGGATGTCCAGTGCACATCAAGTCGACCTTCCGTAGACACGTTTCGCATTGTGCATGAACACGTTGTCAATGGCGTCTTGTTCTACACCAAGCTCCGCGAATGACTCCCGAACAAGGTCATACCAACTGATGGGCAGATCGAAAGCCTCGCCTGCCGATGATGGCGATGATCCAAAAAGCATTCTTTCAAATCCATAGGCCTCGAGGACAGGTCCAACTACGCATCGCATGTTTGCTGTAAGCACTGGGATGGCCAACGAATGACTCGAAGACCTACTGTACAGCTTGAGTCTGCTCTTCCACTCTTTCCGGCTATCTGTGGACTCTGTTCCAGTTCCAAACCTTTGCCGCACGGGTGGGGTGATCTTCAAGTGCAGGTTCTCGAATAGCGATAGTGAGGACACACGTGATTGATACTGTAAATACTCGGGAAGTTGCATGATTTTGACAATGGGCTGGTCCAGATCTAGCGGGGGAGGAAATATATTGCCTAGCCGGATAAGATCAGTCACGGAAAGGGTAGAAAAAAGAGTCGGAATGTTACTGAGAACGATGTGTGCCCGCTTGTTCTCCCCTCCATCCGTGCGTGCTGGCGTGATTGTCGCCTTAGTGAGGAGATCTTCAAAAGAGTCGTAGAGGGAGGAACCGCTTGTCGCGACGCCGCCCGCCATCATATCCGACTGGATATCAATATCAACGACATCGCTATTGCTCAAAGCCCAAGTTAAGCTGCTGACTGCCTCCGGGGTAGCACGAATAAAGGTGGTCGACAGGGTTACAGGTGGATTCGATCCAGATAAGTAAGAGGGAGGCTGAGACGGAGGAGGTTTATCGAGCGTGAATGGGACCGATACAGCCAATATGGGTACATCGAAGCGCGATCGCAATCTGTGGAGTAGCACGCTGCCGTGAATAACATGATAGCAAGGTAGATGGATGTAGCCAACCCTTGCAATAGGCCAGGGATATCGTCAGACGATTGAGTGTCTGCTGTTAATACCACTCCCCTGATCCTTTCAAGGACGAGTTGTCCGATGACCTGCCTGTACTGCTCGATACTCTCGGGGACACGAAGATGAGAGTCAATGATCCCAGCGGGGACAACTGCGCTGGCAGTGGGGGGCAAGGGAAACCTTTCAGATGTCCCGGTGTTGGGGGGACTGAAGGCAGACAAGGGTAGTTTGGGTAAATTCTTCGGACCCTTGCGACGTCCGCCAGCAAAGCCGGGGGTATGCAACGATGGGGGTATCGGTGTGGATGCCATATGATATGTAGAAAAAAGGAATTTCGTGTTGTTACAAGCAAAACCCTAGGCGTCTACAATACAAACAAGTCCCAATGGATACATAGATAAGCAACAAAAGTCCCCTATGTCCGTGAGCTAAACCCAAAATCAACAAAGGAAGCACGCTATCACTAGTATCTGTGACGAGTTTCAGGCGACTCGGAGTAGATTGGTCTACTCAGCCCCACAGGCTTTGCGGGTGGCGGTGAAGCAGTTGAGCGGCGCATCCAGTTCGACCATCGTTTGGCCTTTTTTTTGGACTTCTAGTGGTGAGCCAACCGAGACTTCACTAAAGGACGGATTACTTACTTCATGATCCTGAGGGTCAACCTCGGCATTAAAAAAATTGTCGAAGGTCTGTAGAGCATGGTCGCGTTCTGCTCTCCGACCTTGCTCCCATCCTTCATCATACCCATCTTGTCTTCCTATCTTTCCCCCCTGTTTAATCCCCAATTCCTGTCCTTCTGTGAATCCATATTCTCGCCCTTGTTCGAAGCCTTCCTCCCGGCCACTCTCGAAGCCTTCGGCATAACCAGTGTCATAGCCTTCCATGTGACCCGAGTTGAACCACTTGCGTATTCCAAACCGCTGACCTTCATCCCTGCCTGCGTCCTCGGCCTGCAGGGTACGAAGCTCTAGCTGGAATTTCCTCGCAGTGTCGCGGGCACGGGAAGCACTTTCCTCTGCCTCGTTTCTTTGCCTCTCCAGTAGAGCAACATCAGAACGAAGACGCCTGAGTTCCACTTCGAGGCTCTGTATTTGCAATTGGTGACGCTTTATTTCCTCCTTTGCAGAGGAAGCCTCTAGCTCGACGTAGTGCTTGCCTGACTCTGCGGCTGTTACGCGAGACGTCAGTTCCCGCACACGCGCCTCGGATTGCTCGGCCCTAGTGATGGCCTGGTTTGCCCTGCGCATCTCTCGATCGAGCCTGTCTCCAGTTGACCGAAGTATGGACTTGAGGTGGTGTGCTTGTCTCTCTTCTTCAGCAAGGACGACACCCAAGATGGATGAAGAACGACGACTGCGTGAACTGGAAGAGGAATGTCGGTGGCTTCCTGTTCCATCTGAAGCATCGAGTGCGCTGATGACGGCGGGGTCCTTGAGGTAGCTGGTAAGCGGTGAGGGCGCGGAGGTTGCTTCCCGTATCTGCGTGATGATGTCAGTACCGTCCCTGGTAGACCCAACGGTGCTGGGTGGCCGAGTATAGACTGAGTCTGCGACCTCGGTGGGCAGGAATTCTGACGAGAGATGCTCCTGGAACCTAGACGTGCTCATGAGATTGGGGTGGGTATCGTGAGACAGAGGGGGTATAAGAGTGACTCTGAATATCTCTATACTCCGCAGCTGGAATGTTCCTGGAAAATGCGAAGCGGTGCTTCGCCTGTGGAATGGCTGCGGTGGATGGGCTGTGGTCGAGGTTAAGCTGGTTCTGTTTCTCGAGCCCCAACGGCGTCTGATAGCCTAGGGCAGTGCTCAGGGGCTAATACTATATATAGCAATGCACTCCCATCCGATCCAGCTCACACGAACGCATTTGTTGCTCGTCTTCCAAGATCTCTTTTCATCATGGCCATGAAAGCAGTGAGTGACAATTCTCACTCTCTGGCTCGCCATTGTTGACATTGCTGGAACAGGTTGTCAAATGTGGGTGTCTGTGTTTCCAACTCTCATACACTGTTTTCAGATTTACACCACACGTAGCCGTCATCTCTGGTGATACTCTTGTCCTACGAGGTTCCCCTGGTGCCCAGGGACAGCCTCCAAAGGAGAGGTAAGTGGCCCTCTCCACTTTTGTGACATACATTGGAGAGACACTTTTGCGGCACAGGATGCTCCATCTCGCCGAAGTGAACGCCCCCAGGATGGGCAATACCACTCGCGACGACGAAGTATGTCCTCACCAATTCACCCTGTGGTTTTGATCCTAGCTGATCATCTTTTCTTATGTTCACCTTAAAGCCATGGGCATTCGAGGCTCGTGACTTCCTTCGCGCACTTGCCGTTGGCAAACCAATCTCCTTTATATCCATGCACAGTTTACCATCGAATGATGGTGTTGTGCGCGACTTCGGAACAGTTGAGATCGGAGGTGTTGATGTTGCCGATGAGATGCTCAAGAACGGCTGGGTCAAACTGAAGGAGCTGAAAAGGGAGCCTACCGAAGCAGATCTTCGGAAACAGGAACTCGAGGCAGAAGCCAAGGCCACCGGGAAGGGTGTTTGGAATCCTCATGGTCCCCAGGTGCGTGTTCCCTTACTCTCGTCCCTGGCACGGGAACATTCATTGCGTAAAAGGCTCGGGTGATTCATCATACTATGCCAACAGACTCTGCGGCGTTTGTTTCCGAGTGGAAAGGCAAATCGCTTGATGGTGAGCCTGGAGTTTATGTACGGTGGACGTAACCGATCTTTATCAAATCTAGCTCTGGTGGAGTCCGTTCGCGATGGGTCGTCTTTGAGGGTCAGACTATTTATGCCTGACGGTGACCACCAAATAGTCAACATTGCCCTTGCTGGTGTACGATGTCCAAAAACTGCTTCGAAATCGGGGGAACCTTCAGAACAATGGGCCGAAGAGGTTCGGCATCGCATTTTTCCCGCGCCCAGCAGAAATTCACATTTACTCCTCGCAGGCAAAATTCTTCACAGAATCACGTCTACTCCAGCGTCCGGTTCGCGTAGTTATTTTATCGTTACCAAGTTCTACGGCCACTCCTTTCCAGATTGGCGTAAACCAAGCTCCCCCTGCCACTGCATCAATCTTCATCGGGTCAGGTGAGTTGCTTCCTCAGTTTTCTTTCGCATAGGATCTAGACGAGAACAACATCACAGTTCTTCACCCTGCAGGCAATATTGCTGAACATCTGGTGGCAGCTGGCTTAGCTCGTGTTGTGGATTGGCATGCTGGCCTGCTTGCTAGCAGTGGAGGAATGGAACGTATCCGTGCTGCTGAAAGGGCTGCGAAAGAAAAGAAGGCATGCCTCTATGCGAACATGCCGTCCTCATCTGCACCTCCTGCCAATGGCAGTTCGACTGTCAATAATACTACGAAATCCTTTGAGGGTACCGTTACTCGGATATGGAGCAGTGATCAGATCTCTGTGGTTGAGAAGGACAACGGGAAGGAGCACCGTTTACAATTAAGCTCGACGAGGGGGCCCAAGTGAGTTCTGGTTAGGCTCCGATTATTCAGCTGACATAGCGATCAAGACTGTCGGATCCAAAGCAAGCATTCTATGCTCAGGAAGCACGTGAGTTCTTGCGCAAGAGATTGATTGGCAAAAGCGTTCGAGTCACTGTGGATTTCATTCGCCCACGCGAAGGCGAGTTCGAGGAGCGAGAATGTGCAACTATCCGCTATGGCGGTCAAAACTCGTAGGTTTTGTTACTTTTTCTTTCTTTCTCTGCCGTCGTATTCTGACTTTTTTTTTGCAGAAATATTGCTGAGCAATTGATCGAAAAAGGCCTTGCGAGTGTTGTGCGTCACCGTCGGGATGACGAGGATCGTGCACCAGATTATGACAAGCTCATGGCTGCTGAACAGTCGTAGGTCGGGCAAAGACGTGGCGGATTCTTCTCCACTCACAATTCTTTAAAGTGCGGTTACCGACACACGAGGCATACATTCTGGCAAGGACCACCCTCCACCGAAGCCACCTATCAACATTTCCGAGATGAGTTCTCGTGCAAATTCATTCCTAAACGGCTTCAAACGACAAGGAAAAATACCTGCTGTCGTGGACTACGTGGCATCCGGATCGCGATTCAAGTCTGTCGTCATTGATGCACCTGCTATTCTTCGTCCTGACTCATATCTTCGTAAAGGCTTTTCCTCCTCAAGGATAACCAGACGTTGACACTGGTCCTTGGTGGTAATTTAACATCCAACACATTCACTTTTCAATACTAATGGCTCGTTAGGAATAAAGGCACCTCGGACTGCTCGAAATCCCTCAGAAAAGAGTGAGCCATTTGGTACCGAGGCCTTCGAGTTTTCTACCCGGAGATACATGCAACGGGATGTTGAATTTGAAGTCGAAACTGTTGACAAGTCTGGAGGGTTCATTGGAGCGCTGTGGCTTAGGGATGAGAATGCTGCAGTCACACTTGTTCGCGAGGGCCTCGCATCCGTACACTCATTCTCGGCCGACACTCTTTCCTGGTCTCGTCAATTGTATGATGCAGAGGTGGGCGGCCATTTCCGTCGACAGTAGAAAAACAAATTATGTAACTTGCAATTTGCAGAACGCGGCCAAGGGAGCTCGGAGGAACGTGAGTACCGATCGCAATGACTGATTCCTTTTGTTAAACCACTGACATGGCAATTGCAGTTGTGGCGTGATTATGACGAAGATGCAGAAAATGCTGCTCAGGTTGCTTCCACTGACAATGCGACGCCATTGAAGCCCGAATATATGGATGTTATCATTAGTGACGTGCGGACGAAAAACGGCTTGAACTTTTCCGTACAGATCTTGAATACCGAGGGTAAGTGCCACTGCACAAGTAGAAACAGCGATGATGTAACTGTACGGCAACAGGAATAGCTTTACTGGAGAAGCTGATGTACGAATTCTCTCTTCATCATAAATCGGCTTCTGCACCATCCAATTTTGCGCCAACGAATGGTGACCTTGTATCAGCGAAGTTTTCTGATGGGTCGTGGTACCGTGCCAGAATTCGCCGCACCTCTCCTGTCAAAAAGGAGGCTGAGGTCACATTCATTGACTATGGCAACCAGTCTACTGTTAAGTTTGAACACCTTCGTCCACTTGATTCCAAGTTCCGTCTTCTACCTGGCCAAGCCCATGAAGCTCGTCTTAGGTACGGATCAGAGCTCTTTTGTTGCAACGAGTTCTCTAAATGATCACCGTAGCTTCGTCAGACTGCCTAAGCCGGAAAGCGAATACTACCCCGAAGCCATCGACCGCTTCCGTGCATTGTGCAGTGATCGCAAGCTAGTGGCAACTGTTGACCACAAGGAGGGCAATCTTCTTCATTTACGCCTCATCGACCCGACTGACCCGCATGCTGCGGAGGATCCATTTGCATGCATCAATGCGGATCTCCTTCGAGAAGGACTCGCTTCCATTGACCGCAAGGACTGTAAATATCTCTTTGTGTACCCCCAGCTTGTGCAAAGGCTGCAGGAAGTGGTGATTTGTGCCAAACGAGACCGCTATGGGATGTTTGAGTTCGGAGACATAGAGGATGAGTAGGTACGTTCTTGGGACGCAAATTTCATTAGGTGATAATTTATACACATTGCTAGTCTATCAGTCTAAGTAGCGGAGGATATCAAAATGAATTGTCATCGTGACGATAGCTGGAGCATCACAGGATCTAGTGGGTGGAGCTATATTTCCGTAACTTTGTAAAAATTGTCCGATAATAAGAAACGATTGGCCTCCAATATTTGTCGTCGAGGGATGTCGAACGTTCCACCCTCAAATCTGGCCATGGGGTCAAACCCAAATAGTGCCCTCACCGATCACTTCACTAGACCTTGCCAGTGAAACTTGAGTTCCGTGGTAACAGCCAGCTGATCACGGTGTTCTGCGGCGCTTGCCTTGTCCGACTTGCACGCAGAATCCAGCTACGGCTCTATCTTGCTCTTCAATCTTCCAGGCACCCGTGACGTTCAGGTGAAAATTATTCACCTATCACAACGAGCGCTGCCTTGCCCTCTTTGGTTAGCTGCCGATCCCGAAAGCTTGCACCTCTCCTGAGTCCTGAACTTCAATGCATCTATCAGTGGGAACGGTAAGCAATCAGTAACGAAATATTCACCCTTGCGACATTAGGATCACATCTCATCTGAAATCTGCGCTTGCATGTCTTCCTCGTCCATTCCCATCTTGAGGTCACAGCCATCGTCTGCCTCATTCTGGTAGGTACTCCATACCAGATCAGCCTCAGGCCCTTCAACTACCAAGCTAAGCAATGACCGAGCCATGTCTGATAACAAGTCAGCAAGAGTTGCGTAGTTCAAAAAATCACTTGCCAGCAACTTTCTCCCACGCCTGCTTGTCCTCCCCGATGATCCAATCGGGACGATCCGCATAACTCAGACGACCAAACGTCTCGGTGAACGCATGAATGAGTCCGTTGAACTTGCGCATTGGTGCGCGATGCAGTCGTTCCCGTAAGTTGAGGTCTCCACCCACAACAAGGTGGTGCAAGAACCTAATTGCCTGAACCATCATGGTGATTGACCTATGAAAGATTTAGCGCTAAATCAACTGCAAATGAAGTACAATTTTACTCTGGGATGACTCGTGCATTACATTCCTGCAGTTCCTCCACCTCCCAAATGCGATCAGCCAATTCACACAGCCTGAGAATGACGGAGGGAATCAATACTGGGGACTCAACAAGTGTAGTGAATGCGTCAGGGTGCCCAATTGAAAGCATGCCAAAGAACATCATAATCCAATTTTTCATCTTATCAGCCTATTGTGAACGTCAAGAATGCACTCGCAGAGTCAAGAGAACATTATACTTCTGGTGACTTGCGGTCTGGATCGGCGACGAGCATACATAAAAGATCGATTTGTGGAAGTTTGGTTAAGTCCGGGGGATTTCCGCTAGTACTCTCCTGATGTGATTCGGGAAACGAAAGCAATGGACGGAAAAGACTTCGCACTTAAAGACTCATCAGGCACTGCTTCTCACCAAGTAGACACAGACGCACCGGTAGATAGCCACGCAAGAAAACGCACGCTGGCGAGGAGAAACCACTGCGGACGGCAAGGGTCCAAGAGCGTTATAAGGACAGATGGACTCCTGGGTAGAGATGATAGACTGGTGCGTATGGTAAGCGTCAATCAGCCTTGATTCAACGATATCCTTACGCAGTCTCAGTTTCTCCTGTGGCATTTTGCGCTATAGATTCTAGAAGAGAGAGAGTATGCTTTCCAAGCATACTGAGATTGACATTCTGCTCTTCATTGGTCATGTTGAGGCCGCGCAATTCATCCTTGATGACTTTACACAATGTAAACAATAATCGTGGGGTGTCATCTTGATCAGAAACTTTGCTGGACAAGAGCAGCGTATGAAACGAGGGTATCATATAAGAGAGGTTGGTCAGTAAGTCAAAAAGGACAGCCAGTGATGATATCTGAAGAATCTGAGAATTATAGCTGGGTTCAGGCGAGAGCACGATCTCACCGTAGAGTTCAGTGCTAATGCTGAGGCCATGTCACAGAACGCTCCGCAAACAGTTCTTGCTGTCTGGTCAAAGTCTCGATTCACGTGGTTAGGTATATTGGCAAGGACATCGAGAATCACCGACAACGCATTGCCGTACGATCTTGCACGGTCTGGATCCGAAACGGATACTGTCATCAACAGTTGAAACGTTGGGACTCTCGACCCTTCTGCATTGTGCGTCAGAATAACACGATGCAGCTGTACGAGGTCAGTGAAAAAGGGGGGGTAGAAAGACTGAAAGACGAACAACGATTGTCCAGTTTAGGGGTTCTATCCGCTCAACCTCTTCTTCCACTTTGGCTAGGATCAAATTTGCCCCTTCAATGTCCACATCGGCAGAGATGTCAACATCGATGGGAGCAAAGTCGCCCGAACCACCTCTGTCTTCCATCTGAGCAGCAAAGACGTCTACGTGCTCCCTTGAACTCTGGTGGCCAGCGTTACTCAGTGGAAATGATGACGGCGGATGATGTGACGGGCGATTCACTGGCGTCCTAGGGGGACTGACAGATTCCATTGCTATTGTATTCTCTCCATCGTGCTGTGAGCGCCGTGAGCGAATGGGGGAAGATGCCTGAAGGCCAGGTGGCAAGCTACGACTGTCAACTGAAGGAGGGTTCTTTGGCCGATCAAATCGAGGGATTTCTCCAAATCGAGGGCGGCGAGGACTTTCTGATCCTAATATTGAGGGACCAGCAGTGCCCCTGTCCCGTTGCCAAGTGCGCATTTGCGAAGGAACTAGCACTGGCGTCGAAGGTGGTCCCATTGCTGTCCTCTTGGGGTGAACAGAGCCTGGAGGCCTTCGAAGATTGCTTTCCAGTTCCTGTTGCTACCCAAGGGATGAGCAAAACGTACAAAGTACGTTATGATAATCCTTACTTTGAAGGTGAATTCTGTCTTAATGCGTTCTATCTCTGCCTCGAACTGTTTCTTTAGCATGTGTTGCTTGGTATCACCTTCTTCTTTGGCGGTTTTCAATCTTGCGATTTGAGTAGCATGGTCTTGGACTGTCTAATGCATCGGTCTCTTAGTTGACATACCCGAAGGCCTTTGTACTGTTCACCTTCTCGATTCCTTTCCTCAAGATCGTGACTTCTCCCTCTTTAACAAACTTCGCGTCAAGAGCGTTCTGAAGATCACTTTGCGCATTTTTTAAGGCAGACTGCATTCGCTCGTTGCTTTTACGGAGCTGTAAAGGAAGTGTTGAATACAAGGATTATTGCTTCGAAATATGAGGTACAAAGCTCGAACCTCCTCTACTTGGCGACGCAAATCAGCAAGCAGTGCATCAGAGACACCAAAAGTGACAGAGTTATTTAAACGTGGCGAAGGGCCAGATTGAGATCGAGCTATATTCTGAGATGAAATTGGGGTAGAGGTGTGTACTGCACGCGTTGGAGGTGCTGGGCGGAAAGGTGGCAAAGTCCCTCTTGAAGGAGTCGTAACGGAACGTGCACGAAGGGGGGGTGCGCCCTTGGTCAGAGGAGAAGCTAGGTCAGATCCTCTTCGCAGCTGTGAATATGGAGAAGCGGTCTGAGCTATCTGGGGTTGACTGGTTTGCTCATGAGCTTGTCTTTGCCTGTCTTGCAGAGCGTAGGACCCATCCACTTGAACAGATATGTCTGGCAAGTCTTCGAGATCGTCGGTAGACTCGTTCCGGTGAGTAGGCCGCACGGATTTCCATGATGTCGTCGTCTTTTGCCGTTTGGGTGGCGGACTAGTATCTGCTGGGAGCGTGGCCGGCTGGGTGTTCCGGATGAACTTAGACTCCTCCTCAACCAGGAATGCAAGGGTCTGGTCGTCGAGAGTGAAGTCCGGGTAATGGTCGTCATCTGAGTCCTGCATGGAGAACCTCGCGTGAAACTCAAAGTACGCGTTGGCTGTATGTACTACTAATATCGATTAGGAAATGAGATGTTGAAAGGCAATACAACAATTATCATGCAACGTCGATGGACAACAGCTCTTGATGCTACAAGACTGAGGAGAGCAGTTATGTAACAGATGGTGTTAGCATAGTATTAGCTTCAGCTATGTCCTTTAAAGTACGGCGCTCATCATCGCTGTCTAGCCTCTTTCTTCGTCATGTAAATGCAACTGAAACGTTCGACCTTCGACCTGAACCACGGCAATAGCTCAGCATCCATCTTCGGACAACCATCTGTTCGTAGCGACTCGATCTTGCAACGGTAGGGAGCCGAGGGACTACTGGTAGTCTCTGGTTCGGTTTGTAGGCGACTCTTGACGAGTGCATATACACTACTCGTTGAGAGATCAGAGCATCGAGACACGTCAACATGTTTCAAGATGGAGCATGGTAACCCGTCTCGGGGGGACACCTGCAGTTCGGGGAAGGGATTCTTGCCAGCAAGATATTGAAATACTTCGTTGACGACCCCATCAATGCAGTAGATTTGGAGCGTCTCCAGGCAAGGGACGCGGGATAGGATGGTTATAAGGGTGCTAGAATACAGGCCGCAGTTTCCAACCCGCAACGAGACGAGGCCATTGTGTTCGGCGCACAACACATGAATCAAAGCTTCGTCTACCCTCGAAATAGCACCGAAGAGGCTGATGTCTTGTAGGGAAGGCATGATGACGCTACCTAGTAAAGCAAAAGGATTCTCAACATTACGAAGCCCAATGCTTGTGAGGCGGGTCATATTTAGAGCTTGTTCGACTGTTCCGAGAATTGTCATTGGCGAAGAAAAGTCTAGGACTAGACTCTCGAGCAGTGGCAGGGCTTCAATTGCAGACAGGGGGAAATGTGTTGGCAATTGACGGATGTGCAACGCTCTCAGCCGGGTAAAGCATTGCCAACATCTCTCAGGGAATTGCATCGGCCCCGTGGAGCTCAATTCTATGAGATCCCATTCACAGCTTGATGTGAACATATGCTCGACCGACCCACAGGCGTCCAGCGACAGTCGTTTGATGTGGGTAAAGATATGGGCCATTGATCGTTCCGAGAGCACTCGATAAAGCTCAACCAAGAATGAGCTATGAGCTTGGAGGTTTTGAAGAGAAGCCCAAGAAAGTCTTCCCAATTCCGCGAGGACTGAGGGGAACTCCAAAGGCGAAAGTGAACGGTGCACAGTTAACGTGGTAATGCGGGACTTCGAATGTTCCAACCACATCTTAATCTTGCGCATTGGACGTTTGTTCGATAGCGCCAATGTACGCCAGAGAGGAGGGGTGGCCGTGACAATGCCGCGCCAATGATTGCAGACGTGAGATAACATGATAACCTGACAATGATCGGTGTCGACGACGATGGCAAATATTTCCGCAAGAATCTCTGTCGGTAGTTTGCCGGCATGGTACGAG
The DNA here is from genome assembly GCA_037178675.1 of Scleroderma bovista. Taxonomy (NCBI): domain Eukaryota; kingdom Fungi; phylum Basidiomycota; class Agaricomycetes; order Boletales; family Sclerodermataceae; genus Scleroderma; species Scleroderma bovista. The sequence goes on along the minus strand of JAYMGJ010000147.1, from coordinate 10,392 downwards.
GTTTTAGCGAGATACAACTGGCGCTGCTGTTCAGCGGCCGCCTGAGCTTGGACTGATTTCTCCCGAAGCTCAAGCAGCTTACTCCTCTGTCTGGAGTCGTCGCCTCGAAGGCGACTTAATCCAAGATCCACCATCTTTACGGCCGAAGCATGCTTATTGAGGGAGCTGAAGATGCGAGTTGCGCGGGTGTAACCTTGCCAATGTTGGGGTGCAAGATCAATAACTTTTTTGGAGTCAAGAAGAGCAGCCTTCAGGTCACCAAGCCTCTCGTACACTGCTGCTCGGGAATCATAGATCCGGTAATTGTCCTTCTGAAGATCGGCTGCCTACCATTGCATGAGGTTAGATGTGTATTGCCACAGCATAACCCACACCTGATTCATATAGGACAGTGCATCAGAGAGCTGCCCGCTCTTGAAATTAGCTATGCCCTTCTCAAAGGCTTCCTTCCAAGACATGTAGTGATATTGAGTCGAGGTGATCGTCGGAGAACATAGAGAAACGCGGTTTATTGCGACAATAATTTTTGTGACCACGTGACCGCGTATGTACATGAGTGTAGTCTACGTTCGAAAACCGACCAAGGCAACGTCAGGCAACTACATACTGCCTAGCAGTAATGCAGAAAAAAGCGGACTGCTGACTGGGCACGACCCAATACTGGGTCTGGGTGCCTGCCGGGGCAAACGCTCCCAACATCGCAGTCAGCGGATAGGCTGTCGTGATGTCGTAATGCAATGAGCTTGAGTATGCTGGTCCCGTGCCAGATTGCATGCGATGGCTAGCCAACCAGACGGATCTTCACCACCCCCGCCTTACTGCGAGTTTCAAGGGCTGGGGGAAATCAGCATCGAGACGAAGTACGTCAGCGATCGAGCTTGCCTTTAAGCTCCTCAGCTTCTTCCCTTTGCTCATAGTTCAAGACTAGGCGCTTGAGATGCTGCTGCTCCACTTTATCCTGGAGTTGTGCCGACCGTGTATGAACAGCAAGAGCAGATTCAGCGGGAACAGGTAAATTTCGTGTCTGGACGACATATTCAGGCTTTGGCAAACAAACGAGGTCGCGGAATAAACGCACCTGTTGTTTGTTTCCCCTGCGCGTTATGACCGTGAAGTTCATCACAGATTCGGTGGCGTTGTCGGCATCGCCGTCAGTATCTTGCTCGTGCTCTTCCGTTCGTTTCTTCCGTGCACCGGGAGCCAGAACAGCAGTGTCCCACCAGGTGTGTTTCTTGTCAATCTTCCGGGACTCCGCAGAGGACTCTGTGATGATCTTAGCAAGCTCCTTCGCGAAGTCCGCTTCTGCTTCCTCTGAAGGGCCGAGATTTTCCTGAGCAGATAATACGACCACCGGGTCCGGGGAAGGAGCACGATCATCTGTCTGTTAAGCATAAGAATTCGTACCCGCAATGTATACGTAAGTGGTATTCACCGTAGACCCGTGGCCAGCTGTGCTCCCTTCATCGTCTTCATCTTCTTCTTCCCGTGACCTTGCATCCGCATCGTCTTCCTCGTCCTCACTTTCATCACCACTTTCCCCTTCTGGTGCAACTTGACCAACCTCAATGAGAGAAAAAAAAAAGGAGAAAAAAAACATACGACCTGCGTTTTGCATGGCAGTGTTGAACATGGCATCGACAGCGCTTGCGGCCTCTTCAATCGATTTTGGCATCGGAAGCTTCGGACGGACAGCCTGCCAAACAGTAAGCAATCTAATACCCAGTATAGAATAATACTCCACCTCAAGAGAGTCCGACAACATGAAGTCCACTTCCATTGACAGTTCCTCCTTGCAGAGCGCATAGTACTAAGAAAATGCCGGTTAAAACACAACCAAAAAACGACAAAGGACATTTTATTACCTGGAAGAATATGATGAAGCTGTCCAACTTCCTCATCTGGCGACCATGGTCAAAGCACATACCGACCGTGTCCAACAGAACACAAATTAGGCGAATACGGAAAAAGTCGTCAGGCATGTCAAGGGGGCATGGTTGGCGAGGTAACAGGTGGCCGTCAGCTGTAAAGACGATCAACGGATAATTCGTCACTGCATTGTGGAGTATACTGACGATGGCCGAATGTGGCCAATAGCCACAGCGTGTCAAAGACCAAGGCAGAGTTTATTAACCGATAGATATAAAGTTCACCCAGATATTTCACAGTTGCAACTCGTTGTTGGTTCATGCTGTATGAGTTCAGTTCCAGGCCCCGCCTGATATCTTCGACTACTTGATCCACGATAGCGATAGCAAATGCAGAGTGGTGTCGTTGGAGATCATACGTCAGCATTGCCAAGAGACCAATGTTACTGTACTTGAGCTTCCATGGTTTGGAAAAGACCTTGTGAAGCGAACGCTGTGTGGTTGCATCGTCCCAGTCAAGCTTCCTGAGAATCTTGAACACCTTGTCAATCGTCCTCTTTGAAAGGACGTCGTAAATGAGGTGCTGAATGAAATATTCAACGGGGGTTCTCTGCTTCTCAACACGAGGAGGACGGTCTGGGGGGTTACACTAAGGGACGTCAGTTACCGCCACTAAATAGAATGGTGCATGCTAACCTGGTAATATGCATTCTCTAGCAAAAGGATCTGTCTCTGGTCGAAATGTTGCATACTTTGCTTCCGCCTCATGAGCTCGAGCTGAGAGAAATCTCATCAATCCTCCCTGGCAGATGATCTAACCACGACGTACCATGGTGCTGAACCTGTCCCTCGTTTCTTCGTTTCTAAGTAAGAACCGACCGCATCCCTCAAGTAAAAGCGCCACATTGTCCACGTTTGTGCCAGAAAAGTCGTCCAAGCAGACTTTGAAGACATGGAGAATGACGTGCATCGGCACGACCTGAAACTTGGTCAGGTTGGACAGGAAAGTGATGTTCTGGGTTAAATGAGCAGACGGTCCGCAAACACAGGTAAACGGATCTACCTTGATGCGAAGTTCGGCGAGTTCTTTCACTACATTCTTCTTTCTCTGCAAGTATCGAAATTCCTCTTCAAGCTACAAGGCGTTAAGCCTGCAGGATGCTGGCACTAAATTGGAACTCACCGATGCAACGAGTTCACTACCTATATCTGGCATATACTTATTCAGTGTAGCCACAAGTCTGGAATAGTGTGGCAAAAGATCGGTGCGATTCTTTGGGCCATTGGCTAAAAACTATTCCGTGTATGTGTTAGGTTAGACAATGCAGTCAACAAAATTGGCGCAATCACCCTAATTAGTCTTTTTCGGGCAGCCTTCGAATTAAGGAAGGCAAAATCAACTGCGGCCTGATCAATTAAAGTACGATTAGTGGCATCTGGGAGACGAGCCAGCAGGCCAGTTAAAAGCTGAGAGGGACCCTGGGGTGCCAACTGGGGAGAGAGCGGGGGGCTGGACAGCTTCGGCGAGATAGGCGTGGGTGTCATGGGACTAAGAAAGCGTATGGTTACTGTGAATTACCAGCGAGATGAACGAAACCGTTACCAGTCGCTTTCTTCGTCCACTGATTCTGCTTGGTTGCCGGACGCGAAGCCGTTCGTATGCGCATCCCCGTTGGCTTTGAGCCCTTCGAGTTCCCTTTCGAGCTTCTTCGCTTCCACTTCCGCTTCTGCCTCCGCCCTCTCCTTTTCGGCCTTGTCTTTTCCTTCAGCCTCCGCCCTCCCTTCATCCTCGATACCGAGGAAATTTCTAGGCACAAAATCCTTGAGATCCTGTATATCTTCGAAGAACCTGCGCTCTTCCTCATCCTCCCACTTTCCGCCCGAGGTAAAAGGGCCATCTTCAGTGTCGTCACTAGTATTCCCACCACTGGCACCAATCTGAATGGAGTCCGATTTGTTGGAAATTATTGGTAATAACGGCATCGGGAGGTAGAGGAGTTCAGAAAGACTAATAACATAAAGTCGTTAGTGTGTGAACCAGGAGAGAAATTATGGGCTACGTTTGACAGCTTGCAAGGAGCTTCTCGTATCCTTTGGTCATCTTCTCGTATGCTTGCTGCCTATCCTCGAATATTTCGCCTGAACGGATATAAGCTTCGTGATTGCGGCGGTCTTGTTCATGTAGACGCTGGACGAGGAACCACGAAGTAACACAGCGCAAAGGCGACGTTGATGAGCCCCCGCATTCAAGTAGCATTCTGATAGCCTCTCACCTTGTGTTCGATGATGAGCTTCTTGGCGACATTGTCGAAGTAACCTTCGCACATGCGTTTGAACCGCTCTCGTATGTCTTTCTCGACTAGCTCCTCTTCTTCGTCGATAGAAAGAGTGCTGGTGCCCGATGCTTCTCCAGCCGCCACAGAGGACAACGTCCCAGGCTCAGCATCACTGGATATCTGTTTAGCTTGTGGAGGCGCCAATCCGAGATATGTCCTGGAGTAAGATTTGAGGAAGGTCGAAAATAACGGCAAGGAAGATAACGTTGGGTCATTAGATAACTAGGGACCCGTCAGCTGGGCACAAACGCCGAATCCGCGACGGAACATACTAGATCCCTGATCGCCTTCATAATCCATTCTGCACCGCTCCTTGTCGGAGCATCTTTGATTATACCCACTAGGGCGAGTTCAGCGCAAACTCGGAGGACAGGTCGTTGGCGGGACACCCGCGCAGCGTCTTCCTTCTCGCGTTGGTCAGGGGTCATAGTAGACAGCATCGCACGTGAAGGAGGGGCAAGCGCAGACGAGAGGTGGTTCACCATAGCCGGTGTAAATGTGTTCGAAAAGCGCCGGTGCAAGGAACATATAATCTGCCACGGTCAAACCGCACAGTTAGGGAACGATGGCCGTACGCAGAACGGCAAGACATCATGCTCACCTCTGCTGCAGCCCACACATCTTTCTCTGTCTTGCATCGTGCAATGCCCTCGAAGGCTGCATTGGCGATTTCGTCGATGTACTTCTCCAGCGAGAGAGAGTCGATGTCCTTGAGAATCTGGTCGCGGTTATCCACTCCGATTGACTGACGCATGCGCTTGATGAACGCGGTGTGTCGCTTCAGAGAGTGATCAAGCTTGGAAGACTCTGAAAGTCCAGAATGAGTTCTCATCCCCTCGGAGAACGTGTGGAGGCTCGCCTTGCGTATCCAGGCGCAGGTTCAGTTCTCTGAGATTGACACGCCTGACATAGCGGAGCCTTTCTTCCTCTGCCTTTGGTAAAGGAATTGCTTCCATTATGATTTTGGGTGCAAGACGAACGACGGAGTCACAGGCTGGCGGTAGTGGTGGACTGGCTGCTGTGGGTCAGCGCCTACATTGTTGCCTTTCTGGGAAATATTCTCCTCATTGGTGCTTCTAAGCGCCGTTTTTCGTGGATCATGATGAGTGTATCGATGCCAATTTCCACGGATGAGCCGAACAACGAGGCTCGAAGTTCTGCCACACATGCACAGGTGCCGAAGTTCATTCACACGAAGAGTCCGCGAAAGTTCACCCTACATCTATACAACAGCCTTGCACACCAAGGAATTGGAAAAATACTACAGCATAGCAAAGAGTCAAAGGCACAATGACAGCAAAGTAGTCGACTTAATGTAAGCTAAATGAAACAGGGGGACAGATTGAAATGAATGCAATGAGAGACCGACTTGAAAACAAGGATGAACTAATGGATGTATGCAGTAAGAAGAAAAAGAGTCCATCTGCGACGCGTCGTAGCGCTACGGGCGTGTGGCATCGATCCTTGAGTTACAAGTACCGTCGTGGGTGAATCGTAGACGTCGCCCATCCACGTGAGACGAATTTCGCGTCGTATTCGCGTTGAAGAACGTTCTCTGATGAGCAGAAGTACCAGGAACGAAAAGTGCGCCACGATTGAAGGAGCTTCGCTCTTTTCGCCTCATATGTGTGGGCTTGGGAAACTCTTCTGGAAGCCCCTGCATCGGGCCAGGTTCTGAATAAAAGATTTTTGGGCGCCATTCCTCACGCTCATCCATGATGCACGAGTTCTTGAATTTCTCTACCAACGCTTCTTTCCCCCTGGCAACGTCATGTCCGGTTAACACCATTCAGTGAACAGAGTGAGTCGACTTACTGATAATTAGCATAGCTCATTTGTAACACCTTCTCGCTCGAATACAAATTCCTTGACAACAAGGTAAGCTTACGTTCTCACCAGCCGAAGAGACAACATTTTACCATCTCTGGTTCAGTTTCATCTTAGCGAACCGCAGGAGATCCTGGACGTTTATAAAATTGACAAAAGCATACCCGACATTGCACCCTGCAAGTCACACCTACGTCAGTCTGACTACCCTGGGCAAAGATCACGAACCATTCTGAAAATCCATGCGCAGATAAAGGAAGTCTATGCGCCGAGGACATACATCGTTGATGAAGTTGGTGAGCTCCTTGTCGGTCATTTTGTTTGGGATGTTCTTAATCATGACCGTCGTACGTGTATCGAGCCCTTGTTCGATCTTTTGAATGTCGAGCTGGTTGTTTTCAGGAGGGGAGCGTGAGGTGGGCGGTAAGGTTGGAATGGGTAGCTGGTTCCATGGATGCCCATACGAAGGCATTTGAACGTGGGGGGAAAGCTGCTGCGAATACGGGTAATGGACAGCAGACAATGGAAGCCCAGGATGAAACATGGTGGGTGGCGGGTACGCCCACTGCTCGGCCAGAGGGTGACACGAAGGCCAGGCGAACCAGTTCCCGGTTGAAGCATCCCAGCACATTGAAGACATAGGAGACTGAGGGGGTAATGGGTACTGCATGGGTATGGCACTGTGTGAAGAAGAAGAAATCCAGGACGGACGCATAGATGCATCTGTGATATACGGGTCAGATTGGCCAAAATAGTCGTGCCCACATTGTGGCTGGGTGCTCGGATTTGATGAAGAGTACAGGTTGGTGATGGGACCGGGAATCTCCTCTACAACCGTTCTTTCACGGCCACCGGTATTCATGGCAGGCGAGACATGATCCGCCTGGACCGGCTTGTATGGCTCACGTGGGACGTCGAAGGGGACGTTGTTTGAAGCGCGCCTACCTGCTCGACTAGTCATCGTAGCGCCACTGCGCGCGTACGAATGACCAACGGTATTCGCGATCGAGCGTTGGAGGTCAACTGGGGACGGCAAGGTAGGTGGTGTGTGCTCCGACAGCGGTACCCCGTGTCTGTGCAACGCAAAGGCACTGTCAGGATCGTCAGCGCCAGATCGCACGTGGCTGAAACGGTATGGTGTAGGGCTGGTATCATCGAGAACGAGGTTTCTGGTGGACGATGCTGGTGATTGAGATAAATAAGTGGCCGTCTTGGGCGTCTTCGGCTCCGCGGCGTGATCGACTTCTGTGTGGTCATGTGCCGTTTCCTCGCTTCTAGTGTCTCGTGGTCTTCCTGACTCGTCGAGTAAACCATCTCTTAGAGCGAGCTGGAACTTCATGTTATCTATAATATGTCCGTTCACGCCCTCCCATGCAGCTTCAGCGACACGGATGTCGAAATATTCGATGATAAACCACTAGTAGATGGCAACGAGTTAGATTGCAGCCAGAAAATTAACGCAGAAGTATGAAGGAAGGGATATGACGCAGAATTCTCGACCGTGTGAACGGTAGAGAAGGGATGTTATCAAAGCATCGAAGGGGGCCAAGCCTCTGGAACGAAATGAAATACCATCGCATGTGGATCATATATGCGGGGCATCGCCAGAGGGAAGTTCGCATGGCGGTGGGGACATACCTGGGAGTGGTTGTCTCGGCTCCCTTTCAGTGTGTGAAATGCTTTGATGTCACCAAACCTGGATAGGATGCCTCGGAGCTTCGTTTGGAGGGGAGTACGAGCTCGATTGATAAAGGGGGATGAAAGCACGTCTCTGCACCCGGCAAACGCCTCAATGACTGACACGCAGAACGTGCCCTCTGTGTGTGTCATGATTTCTTTGGCCGAGTCGCCGAAAAGCTGAGATATGGTGTCTGTATGCAGGGGGGCGCGAGAACCACGAATGGCACTCACGTTGAGAAAGTCGGTTGGGGAGAGAAACAGGCAGGTCAGCGTTTCTTTCCATGCGGCTTCGCAGTGAGTCTTCTGCGTCCCGTTGTCAATGACGCTGTGCTGGGAACGCGACCGCACGCTTTCGATGGAACGCTTGAATTTGACGGCATTGCGGATGTCATAAAGTGCGACGAAAACCATATGTTTATCTCGGAAACGAAAGTCAATGGTCTGTATCGTTGTGGGAGGAGTCGAGATAGGTTGGCTTTCCGAGGGAACCGAGTGAATATCTTCGAGAGAAGAAGTAAGATACTGCATTATGACATCGTCGGAGATCTCTCTCGGAACGTTCGCGATCTGCCAGCATGAACATGAGCGCTAGTTAAAAATACGGGTCTTTAGACTTGCAATTAAAAAGCGGCTCTGGTGGGCGTCACCGAGCAGTGGCGTATCAGCTGGTGTATTTGTAGAGTCTGGGTCAGTACTGTCGCTCTTGAGGGAAGATGAAGGGGTGAGGGGAGGGGTTAAATAGTGCTGATTTTTTCTGGGTTTGGGAGGACGATGGGGGTCGTTGGGGGAATCGGGTTGATGGCGAGAGGCGGGAGGAAGGGATGGCGTGTGGCGCACTCTGTCAGGCAGTGAGTTGGGTATATGCGCTCGATTGTGACAATATTTACCGTAAGTTGGGGAGGGAGGGGGAGGGCTGGAGTCGCGGGGAACGGGGGGGGCCTCCCTTTGGGGCGTGCATGGTGGGATGAAAGGATGGGGGGGAGGTGTGGGCGTATGATACTTATATGACAGCGAGAGATGGAGAGGGAAGATCAGGGAATCGGATTGCCTGGGGGAGACGACTAATTTAACAATTTAGCTTGATGTGCAGAGAAGCGCGACGGGGGTGTGTTTATAATACTTACGCCAGGAAGGGACAAGGAGGGGGTGCCCTGAGGGGCGATGCTGATTGAGAGAGGCCCTGAGCCGGTGCGATGATGAGATCACCAGATGGCGCCAGTGGGCATGCTATGCAGCGAGGGAGGGGAATGGGGGACAAGGTGATAGCATGGGACGAAGAAGTCGACAGAGAATCGAGCATCATGACTGGAAAGAAGATCTTTTTGACAGCGATCTTGGGGTCGATGGTCTGATGCGCGGGCACCTTGTCATGTGTATCTCCGTTGCAGAAATCGGAATGGGGTTTAATGACAAGGGGAAAGTCCCTGGTGACGCAATGGCCTGCGCGAGGATGTCCACCCTTCCGTTTCTCTGTGCGAGGCCCCTTCCGTGATCACTCAGTGGCAGGTTCGCAACAGAAACGAACGACCAGTGCACGGTAGCAACGCGATCCGCCGATCAACGTTTCAACTCGTTGTCACGTGCTCACGAGGAGCCGACGAACGACGACCCCCGCTCCTACTACGAGCTCAACTGTCCCCGGCCCCGATTCTCATGTCCAACGTGTGAAAACAATATTGATTTCGAGATTCTAAGTTGTGTCAGGTCGGTAGCGTAGCATCTCAGGCAAGCCAGTGCCTGTGGGTTCCTATCGCAAACTAAACCGCTTTCGAGCTGCCACGCTGAGTTGCCGCAGACTTTGTATTGCATTCCCCTTATCAGTGGTCACGAACCCACCCCCAGTGGGCCGTTGAACAAAGGTGTAATACTGCCAAGCATCTGAAATATTTTCTCAGCGACTCTGCAGCGACGACCCACACAGGGGCTACATTCCTTTTTTGCCTTACCTTCCCACGCAATTCTCATTCTCAAAAAGTCCCAACAGCGGTCTTCTCCAGTGAGCACTTCCAACATGCCGTTCTATCAAATGCTTTGCACTACCAGCCACTTCCGGCAATACGTGTGTGTCATCTTCGCCTTTCTGTCCGTTCACTATGTATACAGAACTACCATGCTAAGAATTCTTCGCTGTAGAAACATATCAAGGACCTCGTGACGATGTCTGCAAAGCACATCATGGACCAGGGTGGTGTCGTTCGGAATATCGAGTATTGGGGCACTCAGACCGTCCCACAAAAGATGCGCAGACACAAGCAGGTTTTCACCATCGCAGAGTCAGTATCGTGTCTTTTGCACACTTCTCCCCCCCGAGCTTGCCTCTTGACATAGCTACTGGTCCATGCACTTCGATGCTTCACCTCGCGCACTCCACTCACTGACTGCATTGGTTCGCCGGGATCCCCGTGTTATTCGCTGGACCATGCTCAAGCAAGGTGACAAGGTCGAGGATGTGGTGTATCCAAGGGAAAAGACGGTCATGCGGCCAGACTACCTCAACCCGCCAAAAGATCCCTCAACTTCGTGGGCTGGACTTGGTCCATGAAGGCGTTGTTGAAAGCCGCCCTATAACCTGGTAACTAGTTTAGTAAAGGTGTAATACTTCGTGGTGAACGAACTGAGGGCTTCCAAGAGTCGCAAGTCCACCTGATTCCCTTGCTTGCAGAGCAAGGGTTCTGGGAGTTCGT